>CAJQUW010015465.1:0-65787 GCA_907163375.1 Prostheceraeus crozeri
ATTTAGCTTTCCGATGGGTTGCCATCATTTTCATGCTCAACCTCAACAGTATTTTCATATCACAAGCAACCTGCCGCTGGTAGAGGAAAATCACATAATCATTGATAATTGATTTCAGTTAACTTTAAAATATCTACAGTAGTAAGGAAGTGACAAACACCAGATAGCGCAAGATGGCCGCCATCGCTGAGTCCCCCCCCCCTCTGGAACGGCAGAGTGTCGTGGTCGGCCGCCGTGGTGCTTCGGGTCTGAGTCCCCCCCCCTCTGGAACGATAGAGTGTCGTGGTGGACTTGGGCGACCGCCAGGATTAGTCTTGAGGCTATAGTGTGTGATGTTTTTGGTGCAATCTGCTGAATGTTGGGTTGTAAAATGGGTTGTTTCGAGTGGAAGGAGTGGTCGGATGAGAAAACGGAGGTCGGATTCGTGTTCAGCGTGAAATTCTGCATCGGTAGGGTGAGTTTCAAGGCAAACGGTGAGAAAAAATTTTTCTTCAAAATTTTAACAGAGTCAGAATTTGGGACGTTTTGGTGTGTAGCGCCCAAACGAAGCATCGGATGAGAAAACGGAGGCCGGATTCGGATTCAGCGTGAAATTCTGCATCGGTATGGTAAGTTTCAAGTCAATCGGAGAGAAAAAATTTTCGGCTGACGTCCCCCCCCCTCTGGACAGCTTGCTTCGATTTTGGCTTCCAGTGGACGGATTTTGTCGTGCGATAGCTCGTTTGAAAGCTAAGAGTGAGACAAATTCAGTGAAAGAATCGGCTTGTTCCTATCTGTCTTCGTTTAGATGTGAGACGCCATTAAGATTTTGGGACATTGGCGAAAAACGACAGAGTTAGAATTTGGGACGTTTTGGGCTGTAGCTTCAAAACGAAGCATCGGATTGGAAAACGGATTTCAGATTTGGAATCAGCGTCAAAATCTTTATCTGTATGGTGAGTTTCAAGTCAATCGGCGAGAAAAAATTTTCAACATTTTTCGAAAAAACGACAGAGTTAGAATTTTTGCGATGGCTGCCTACTGTAGAGCCAAAACGAAGCATCGGATGGGAAAACGGAGGCCAGATTCAGATTCAGCGTCAAATTCTACATGGAAATGGTGTATTTCCAGCTCAATCGGAGAGAAAAAATTTTCACTGACGTCCCCCCCCCCTCTGGACAGCTTGCTTCGATTTTGGCTTCCAGTGGACGGATTTTGTCGTGCGATAGCTCGTTTGAAAGCTAAGAGTGAGACAAATTCAGTGAAAGAATCGGCTTGTTCCTATCTGTCTTCGTTTAGATGTGAGACGCCATTTTAAGATTTTGGGACATTGGCGAAAAACGACAGAGTTAGAATTTGGGACGTTTTGGGCTCTAGCTTCAAAACGAAGCATCGGATTGGAAAACGGATTTCAGATTTGGAATCAGCGTCAAATTCTTTATCTGTATGGTGAGTTTCAAGTCAATCGGAGAGAAAAAATTTTCAACATTTTTCGAAAAAACGACAGAGTTAGAATTTTTGCGATGGTTGCCTACTGTAGAGCCAAAACGAAGCATCGGATGGGAAAACGGAGGCCAGATTCGGATTCAGCGTCAAATTCTACATGGAAATGGTGTATTTCCAGCTCAATCGGAGAGAAAAAATTTTCACTGACGTCCCCCCCCTCTGGACAGCTTGCTTCGATTTTGGCTTCCAGTGGACGGATTTTGTCGTGCGATAGCTCGTTTGAAAGCTAAGAGTGAGACAAATTCACTGAAAGAATCGGCTTGTTCCTATCTGTCTTCGTTTAGATGTGAGACGCCATTTAAGATTTTGGGACATTGGCGAAAAACGACAGAGTTAGAATTTGGGACGTTTTGGGCTCTAGCTTCAAAACGAAGCATCGGATTGGAAAACGGATTTCAGATTTGGAATCAGCGTCAAATTCTTTATCTGTATGGTGAGTTTCAAGTCAATCGGAGAGAAAAAATTTTCAACATTTTTCGAAAAAACGACAGAGTTAGAATTTTTGCGATGGCTGCCTACTGTATAGCCAAAACGAAGCATCGGATGGGAAAACGGAGGCCAGATTCGGATTCAGCGTCAAATTCTACATGGAAATGGTGTATTTCCAGCTCAATCGGAGAGAAAAAATTTTCACTGACGTCCCCCCCCTCTGGACAGCTTGCTTCGATTTTGGCTTCCAGTGGACGGATTTTGTCGTGCGATAGCTCGTTTGAAAGCTAAGAGTGAGACAAATTCACTGAAAGAATCGGCTTGTTCCTATCTGTCTTCGTTTAGATGTGAGACGCCATTTAAGATTTTGGGACATTGGCGAAAAACGACAGAGTTAGAATTTGGGACGTTTTGGGCTCTAGCTTCAAAACGAAGCATCGGATTGGAAAACGGATTTCAGATTTGGAATCAGCGTCAAATTCTTTATCTGTATGGTGAGTTTCATGTCAATCGGAGAGTTTCAAGTCAATCGGCGAGAAAAATGTTCAACATTTTTCGGAAAAACGACAGTTAGAATTTTTGCGATGGCTGCCTACTGTAGAGCCAAAACGAAGCATCGGATGGGAAAACGGAGGCCAGATTCGGATTCAGCGTCAAATTCTACATGGAAATGGTGTATTTCCAGCTCAATCGGAGCACTAGAACCGGAGATAGACGGGTTTTTTTAGTGTTTGGATGATGGGTGTTACGTCATCAGCTGATCGCCACACACTATATAAGCTGGGAACCGAGAGAGACTTGTCATTAAGACGAGAGATTGTCAACGGTAAGTCGTCTCTCTGAGCTCCGATGATAGCTTCGGACATTCCAAATCCCGAGTTTCTGTAAGAAACCGACTTAGAAAATTTCATTGCTGATATCAGCTAAGCCGTCAGACTTAGAGGTTCGCCAGGAGATGGCCTTCGTCTCCAGGCCATAAAAGACTCCAAAACTTTAAAGGCTTGTAACTTTGCTTCTACAAGTCCGTTTGACTTGATTCAAAAAAGGTTCGGTCGCTATTGACCTGCCCTAAGTGATAGACTACTTATAAAATTTCATAAGTAGTGATAAAAAATTGAAAAATTTAAATTCGCTATTTTTGGCAATTTTCGGGGTTTTCAAACCTTCTGAATTCAACTAAGACATTTATAAAGTTGTGGGAGGCAAGCTTCGGCTTGGAATTTGCAACCTTTGTAAACAATCCACTGATTTTCATGTCAAAATCGGGGTCCGGATACCAACACAGTGATATGACGTACGCTCTGTCCGCGGGAGGTTGGATTTGTGGGCCGAGGCCTTGGAGTTGGGATAAGATCCCCTCTGAGTAATGCCTGTAACGGATTCAAAGGTTCGACACTTTCCACCAATCTCACAATTTAGCTGTATGATTATAAGAATGACTGCCAATGTCGCCTGTTAGTAATTCTATTTCATCCTTCCCTTACAGATACATAAGTTACAAAATGGGAGGTAACTCAAAATTTTTATTTAAAAAGTGTTCTTGCGGAGAAATAAAGAGGGGTGGCGAATTCAAACGCCACATTAATAAGTATAAGAATACGCCTCACTTCCACGAGGAAAGAGCCGTCATTTCCGGCTGTACACATTGCCTGAAATTTTTGAAAGGCAAGGAGCATGAGGAATTTTACATCGCCCACGCCGATTGTCCGCTCAAAAAGGCAAACAATTACATAACATCAGATATCGGCAAAGTGATCGCACCCTTCTTCAACGAAGAAACAGTCGATCTTGACGCAGCACTACAAGAGGCTATTGCAACAATTTTGGAACCTGCTGCTTCGGTCACTACCTCATCAACAGCAGAAGAGAAGGCCCCACTAAGCGATTTGGATAACTCAGATGACTCCGATTCTGAGGAGGTCGTCATTACTAAAGACACGGAAGAGATAGGAAAACCAACAAATCAGTCTTCCCCGAAAAAGAAAGTAATCGCACCTTCCCCAGTAAAGAAGGGGATTAAGCAGCAGACGAACAGCTGGAATAAGGATACCCAGATCGCAAAAGTGAGCCAGGAATATGCACTCACAAAATTAAAAGATGAGCTCACTCGTTACAAAAATGAATGTTCGGCCCTTAGGGATGACAATTTCCACCTGAAGGGTCAGGTAGCCGAGATTCGGGCCCTCAAGACACAAGTGATCAATTTAGAATCTTTCCGCGAAAGGGCGCTTGCCAGCGAAAAACGCGTTACTGAGCAGACAACGTACATAAAATCACTAAAAGCTCAGGAAGAGGTGTCAAATTTAAAAATCGAGCAACTAAAGGCTAGCCTGACTGAGAGTCAGAAGAAAGAAGAGAGACGAACAACGCTCCACATTCCCATCATCAAGAGCAGAATCGTCGACAGCGTCATCCTTGAGAGTGAGGACTTGGATGCCACATTCGAGTGCTACGAGGGAGCAATGGCGGAGATGCGCTGTCTCCATGTCTCCATCAAGCATGATGGCGAAATAAAGGAGCTGCGCCACCGGAAGCGGAAACTGCCGGCCAAATACTTACCTCAACCATCACCATCGAAGGGGTCGCGAACCGGCTAAATTTCTCTTATGGTAAGTTAATATCATCTCTATCACTTGAATATATTTTCATCTATTTTTCCTTCTATTTTCAGATACGACGAGAACGAACCAACGGCTCTCTTAAGGGCCACCATGGGGCAAGATATGATAGAACCTCCTCGCGGTTTGCCCTGGGCAGTCTTCGGACTGGCGAATACTATCATTAAGTTGAATCTGCTATCAGTCAACTTGAACGTTGCAAATGAAGTTCGGTGTAATACTTCCTTTCGACGGGCGTTCCTGTAAAGGGCGGCGGTGAAACCCGTAGCTATGTATACCGCAAGGGACGTTCGGCAATGGTCAATCTTGTTAAACCTCTCTGCGTCATGTTTGCAAGTGATTGCCTCTGTCTCAACGTAGTATGCATTCGCGCCAGGGCGACATTTAGCCAACTGTCGAAGGTTGCCTAATTCTTTCCATTGCATACGTTATGAGAACCATGAGTTCTACCTGTCTCTATCAATGAGACGAATTGATGAATGGAATGAAATGGGAGGACACTCACGCGCCACACGCAACATAACACACTTCTCTCTTCCGTAGTCTAACAAGCTCTTTACACATGGATCGCAGTCGATTGCTATCCCAGAATCATGTAAGCTATCTTAATTTTGTTTGACACTATTTCATCTATCATCATCATCCATATGAAATGTTATAAGATTTGCAAGTTAGACTAAGCGTGCTACTATTTCCAAATGAAAAAGTATACATGGTTAAATTATTCAATAAAGCCCCATTCAAGTAAGTCAGTATGAAAGCAAAGATAATACGAAATAAACATTTATTATGGCATGTATTTCAAAAGGTCTTCATCGTCAATATCGTCCCAGAGTCTGACTTCACATAGATCACAAAAACAGTTGAGCTGCTTTAAACGTTCTTCTGCAGCGTCCCTCACTTTCTCAATGTACGCCCACTCCGCCACGGTTCGCGGTTGGGAGTTAGGGGTGTACCACTCCCATATTTGATGCAAGTGCGACTTGCTGGTCATCTCCATCACCCCTTCGGCATCATATTGTAAATATTTCCACCGTATGCCTGTTAGGTCGGGCAACTCCTCTTCATCATCCTCCGATAATGATAACTTTCGTATATTGCCCAGATTGTATGTCTTCTCCACCTTCGCCTTTCTTGGTGCATTTGGTGTAACGAGCACCTTTGCTGATGTGCATGGAGAGGAGAACTCCAATGCGGTATTTGGTGTTGTTGGAGGACTTGTCATGTTGTCTTTGAAATGCTGACTTTGAATAATGATAACTTTAACATTTTTCTAATTCTTAAGTATCAACAAGCAACCAATCAGAATGAACATCCAATGAATGATGAATATGAAAGTATATAAGCAAAGTGACATTCATGTCATTTCATTTAATCTGTGAATCATACAAGTGGCGAACGCACGATCTCTCTCTTTGACTATTATTCTGTCTGATCATATTTCATTAAAATGGTAAGTTAAAGATTTCCTCTCTCATCTCCCTCAAACGTGTGACTAATAGCATCTTCCTCAATTTCAGGCATCAACTTCATCACCAACGTCCTCTCTTCTCGAGGAAAGTTTAGAGTTATTGAGTCAAGGTAGGTTGTAACACTACACTGAGGCTTGAACAGAGATGATAGAATGATTTCTCTTTCAGGTGATGCGAGTTCCAGCTCAGAACTGTCGCGACATGGCAACGAGTGGGAATGTGCTGACTGTGGGCACATCTTCACGAGGAAATGGGATCTCACCCGACACATCAAGCGAGGTGTTTGTCGACCTAAGCCGGCATCAATCTCCGAAGGTGGGGATGATTCTGTTAACGTCGTCTCCTTTTCTTGCGACTTGTGCGCTCAGTCTTTTGAGACACGTTTTGAACTATCTTCGCACAGACTTCAACATACACACACGAACGATACCTACACCAACGGAACCTCCTCTATCCGACTCACTGAAGTGTCCATAAATAATTTAGTGAGGAACTACCAGATGGACTCCTCAGAAACCATTGCTAACTTTGAGGAATGGTTTCATCAAAATTCATCATTGATAGAAGCGCTCTTCAACAATTTAGACAATTTTAGGATGAAGGCGCTCATCTATCTTAAAATAAAATATGTAAAAATCGACCACCATACTGGACAAATAATAGAGAGGTTAGAGTTTCACATACCCTCCTCTCCTGCAACCGAGGTTGTAGACTATGAGTTTTGGATAAATTTTCACACCCAAGGATTAAAATTAAATATTGATAAGTTTAACGAGCGCGATAGCGGTCTCATTTTTGACGGCATTGAGTCCGCCTTATTTAAAATCAGTTTATTAGGAAATCATAGTGGTCGAGGCTCCTTTAAACTTCCAAAAAATTTAAAAAACAAAACAGCAGTCATCAATGTAGATTGCGAATCGCAATGTTTTAAATATGCTGTCCTCTCCATTCTCCACTATAATGACATCAATGCGAATCGAAATCGCACATATAGCTATAGGCAGTGGGAGAATGAATTAAACTTCGATGACTGTAATAGTGACGATATGAAAATTAAAGATATAGAAAAATTTGAAAAATTGAACAACATTAAAATAGTTCTCCATGTTTGGGAAAAAGGATTGAAGGGTGTGCGCTACAACTCGCGTTCGAGTTGTTATGAGCGTACAGTAAACCTGTTATTAGTAAAACAGGATGATAGTGAGGAATGGCACTACTGCGGTATTCCCAAAATCTCTCGCTTATACCACCACTTAGAAAACTCTAGTAGAGAGTTATATTACTGCGACAGATGTATTCGCCACTTTAGGAGGAAAACTAAATTTGAAACTCATTATGAGTGGTGTAAGCGAGGTAAACTGCAAATGGAACGCATGCCCAAAGATAAGGAGTTTTCATATAGAGAGAATGGCGATGAACTAAGTCCTCTTCGTGTCATCTATGCTGACATCGAATGCTATATCGATGATAACATCCATCGACCAGCAGCCATTTCCTGCTATGAAGTATGGCATGATCACTTTAGGAGTAGGCAAAATAAAATGCGCGTCTGGCAAGGTGAGGATTGTATTTACCAATTCCTACAATTCCTCGAACAGGCTGTAAATTTTCAACAAAAGTATGATGGTGAACTCTATCGCAGATCATTGCATATGACAGCAGATGATCAAGCAAAATTTGATAGCTGCAACATTTGCCCCAAATGTAGGAAAACATTTGATGATGATAAGATTAAGAAAGTGCGCGACCATGATCACATCACTGGTAAATTTAGAAACGCACTCTGTTCAAAATGTAATTTTTCACTTAGGATGAAACGGCGTACATTACCCGTCATTTTCCATAATTTCAAGGGCTATGACAGCCATATGATAATAAAAGGAGGTTAGTTCAAATGAAAGAGTGGAAGCTTGATGTAATAGCGCAAACGAGAGAGAAGTTTATGGCCATGACAGCAAAAGTGCCTGTCGATAAAACTAAAGAAAATAAGACGGTCTATTTTGATATAAAATTTTTAGATTCCTACCAATTTATGACTGCATCACTGGCCTCTCTCGTGCAAAATCTAAAGTCTCTTCCACTAACACAAAATCTTAAGAAACAATACCCAAATCTAACCGATGAAGTCATCACACGGAAAGGAGTCTTTCCATATGCATATTTTGATGCGATTAGTAAACTCGGCGAGACTTCTCTTCCGCCCATAGATAAATTTAAAAATGATTTGACCGGCGCAGAATGTAAGACCGAAGATTATGATCATGCACAAGATGCATGGATAAAATTTGACTGCCATACATTTGGTGAATATATGATTGCCTACCTTAAGTTAGATGCATTTTTGCTGGCTGATGTATTTCAGGAGTTTCGACGAGTGGCATTAGAAGAAGATAAGTTAGATCCCGTCCACTTTGTCAGTCTGCCAGCCATGTCATTTAAGTCTGCTTTTAAAATGACTGGTGAGACCATTCATCTCTTACAAGATCCAGAGATGTATAATTTATTTGAGCGAGGAATTCGCGGTGGTCTCACATTTGTAAATAAACATAGGTTAAAATCAAAAATAGTAGGCAATGACCAGACTCATCTGAAGTATTATGACCAAAATAATTTGTATGGTAGTTCATTATCCAAACCGCTACCTCACTCTGAGTTTAGCTGGTTAGATGATAGTGATATTCAACATTTCTCCAACCCTTCTAACATACTAGCAATTCCAGATGAAGGTGATTGGGGATATTATTTTGAGATAGATCTAATCTATCCAAATAATATTAAACATAAAACCGTAGATTTTCCACTCGCACCCGAATCAGGTGAAGTGAGTAAAGATATGTTTTCCGACTTTATGAAACAATTTCATAAAGATTTAGAATCATGTGGACAACCCGACTATAAGCCTTGTCGCAAACTTTTACTCACCCAGTATGATAAAGAAAACTATCTAGTCCACTTTAGCATCTTAAAATTTTATTTAGAAATGGGTATGATTTTAAAAAGAGTTCACCGCATTATTAAATTTAGACAGAAAGCCTTCCTCAAGCCATATATTGATAGCAACAGCCAGAAACGTGCACTAGCCCAAAATAACTTTGAAAAAGATTTTTATAAATATAAGAACAACAGTCTATTTGGTAAGACGATGGAGGATGTTAGAAAGCGCGTAAACTACAAACTAGTTAATGATGATCAAAAGTATCACAAATTGACCTCATCACCTCTATTCATCGATAGAGACATTATCGATGAGGACCTTATAGGTGTTAAAATGATAAAATCTGAAGTTGAGTTGTGCAAACCCATCTATATTGGTCAAGCTGTACTAGATTACTCTAAGCTTGAAATGTACCAACTCTTTTATAAAATACTAAAACCATGTCCTCTCGTAAAAGAGGTTCGTTTGTTGGGTGGTGATACAGATAGTTTCTTCTTAGGTATTACCACTCAAAAAGATTTAAATTTCAATGAAGTAGGAAAATCTTTAGAAAGATATTTTGATACATCAAATTATCCTGCTGATCATCCACTCTACTCCATCAAAAATAAGGCAAAACTTGGCTGCTTTAAGGATGAGACAGCAGGGAAGGAAATAGATGAAATGATTCTCCTCCGTCCAAAAATGTATTCTATGAAATTAAAGGATAGTGATGATAGCATTAAGCGCGCTAAAGGCATATCAAAATCCATTGTGCAAAATATGAAACATAAGAATTTCAGGAAAGCCTATAGAAATAAAAATATAACGTTTGTCAATATGACAATCTTAAAATCTAAGTCGCATGAGATCAAAACTCATACTTTTAGGAAACGGGCGCTTTCAGCATGGGAGGATAAGAGGTGCTGGTTAGAACACAACATATCTCTTCCACATGGACATCCTGACACAAACATACCACCACCCAAAAGAATTAAACTCACACTACCACATTCAGGAGACGTCTTAGCATAATCATCCTTAACTTAGTATTTTGATGTTGATTTCTGTAGATAAACATTGTTGTTTTATGTATCGCATGAGATTGTTTTTTCCTTGTGAATATGTGTCCACATCTGTACATTCCCCATGTGATGACTTTTCCACTGAAAGACATTTTTCCTATCCCTGTATATTTCCACCCTTCACGAAGTAAAAAGACTTTTTGTATATAACAATGTTTATTGAAGTGCGCTCATGTATATATTTTCAGTGGATGTTGTATAAAGTCTATTGCTTCACATTCATGTACATATTTCAATAAACATATCACAATGACTTCACTTTGTTTTCCGAAACACTAACGTTATTAGGGATTTAGTATCTTTCACATGGATGCACTCTTGTAAACCATTGGTAATTTTGATAGCAATAGAGGGTATAGTTTGTTTGACGACGGGATGATAGAAAATAGATTCAAACATCTTCTCGACTATTCCATATGAAGCGTCTTTATCATGAATGAAATCACGTAAAATGTATTCTTTTTTCTCACCAACAGAAATAGGTAGAATCAAATCACTTTGAATGTAAAGGTGCTGTTCATGTTTATCAAGTGTCATTGGTGTTTCTATACCAATCGTATGCGCAGCAGCAAACACTGTTTGTAGTATTGAAAAACCAAAGAGTTTTTTCAAATTTTTACTCAATTGACATTGAATGTCATCACCCAGTTTCAGAACAACGCGTTGATTTTCAATTGAAAACGAAATGTGGTGTGTCTTTACATCATATTTACTTTTCATCACATGCTTCAACTTCTGTTGTATATAAGGATTTACTACATGAATGAAGCTTTCAACTGTATGATATAGACGCGGCATTATATTGATAGCAACTTTAGATTCTTCATAAGACTGGTAAATTTTCTTGATGCGATCGCCATAGATGTCCACCCACCATTCATCATTAACTGAATCAGCTTAATTGTGATATTCATGAGAACCATACACCACACCGCTTCCAATAATAGGTGTATAATGTCTTACAAAATGACGCAAGGTTGGAGAGAAATAAACTGTAAGTTTGTCATTATATTTCTGAATAACCAACTTATTTTTGTCCGCCATAATTTTCTCTCCATACTTCTTACCCACAGTCTCATTCCATCGTTTTACTAACTCAATAAGTGATAAAGGTTGAACACCACGCTTTTTCAAAATGATGCGTTCTTCGCATTCTACAACATCTTCATCAAATATTTTAAATCTATAATGAAATTTGTTGATTCGATTTGAATAAACTTTTTTAACATTTGCAGTAGCAATTGACGTTAGATGTAGTCCATGACCAAAACCAAGATGTGGATAGAATTCATTATCCAACCTCAGTGTAAGACCTTTAGTAAAAGAATGAAAGCGGAGGAACTGTCTCCCACTCCAATGATAGATAGTAAACTCATAAGCTTTCTGATTTTTATTCTTCATGATGGAAGTATTACCACTGTTGAATGCCTTAATAATTTTCTCATTCCCAAATGGCTCATAAGAATCTGATTTTATCTGAATCCATTCATAGTTCCACTTTCCATCTGATGTTAAATTGTATGGGAACTGAAATGCATTATTCATCGTTATTCCATCATGGGTGCGAGGAGTCAATATCATTTCTTCCAAATCATTCACATTCTGAATATTGCTATCATAGCAAATACTAGAAACGCCAACCTCCCATTCACCTTCTAAATGCAGTGGCCGATTTAATTCTACTCGATAGTCTGATGGTTTATTTTTGGGAAATTTATTCATAGAAGCATTACTGGGCAAGTAGATTAGAAACGAGTCCTTATTTTCACTTTCCATATTATTCACATTGGAAAAATATATTAGCATACTTTTGCATTAACTCTTCATTCGGAAATGGAGTGTGATACTTGTCACAGCATCTTTATGAAAAGGAATCAACGCACCAGCATCGTCATAAATGGCAATATCAATTTGTGGGATGTAGTTTGATTTCAGCTTTGTATAATGCACTTTCTTGAAAGTATGCTGAGATAAAATACTGCAGCTTTTTGGGTGGTATGGTATCATTGCTAGCAATGGAGCTTCAACATCTCCCACACGTACATCTTCACCAATATTGGAATATATCTGAAAATATTTAATACGACGCGATAGCGACATGTCTGCGCTAGCTTTGGTTACAGTACCACTTTTAAAGATATTTTGGTCAAAACCCAAAATGTCCATTAGAGTTTTATCCATAATTAGTTCAATACCTTTTCCATTTATAGTGAGAGACAAAGTACCTTCTTTTTCAGAAAATGAAATATGTTGGTCATTAATCACTTCATTTAAATAATCTACAACCAATTTAACTGAAGTAATAATGCGAGGCATCAACACTCTTGTTTCATGTAAGATACCACCTAAAGGCTCTACACACTTTCTGTATAAAGATACGGCCCATTCTGTATCAAATTGATTTGGCATTTCACATGGTAAATGTTGCATATCAGATTTTCCATGAACAGCTGCAGAACGATGTCGTAAGAACTGATGAAAATCTTTTGAACAAACTAATACTAGATCAGCATCATTTAATTTGCTTATTGCAATATGATTAGATGATTTGATATAAGTCAATGTTGCCACTTGTTTACCATCAACTCGAAGGAGATAATTAAATTTCTTCAATAATGTTTCAGGAGTCATGTTTGTCTTTCTTGGCTTAATCACAATCTTCTTCACCAACGTCTTCTCATTTTTTGGAATAAGATCTACATAATAAGCTTCCTCTCGATATATTAACTGTTTATGACCACTTATGTGGTAATTAACGTTAAAATTATCATAGCTTGTCAAGGCGCTAGCGAGGTAGCCTAAATCATTTCTTAAACTTGGACTTAAACCAACAATCCAATCTTTCTCAACTACATGATGTATATAAGTATAATCATCATTGTGCGGAGTAAATTGGGCAATATGTTTACACGCTTTATTCAGGAAATCATATATAAACTTTTTACATAATAAGAGATCTTTCTTTGGCCACTGTGGAATGTATACTCGGCAGCCCTTTTCACATTGGTAAGCAGCTGTACGCCTCATATTAATAGTCATCACCTCATGATCAAAAGTATAGACACAGTTGCTATAAACAAGTTGAGTGACACCCACTTCCCAATTTCCATTTAGCTGTTGTGCATGATCAATGGGAGTAGAAAGAGTGCGGCTCGATTACTAGTAAATCTCTTTGTAGCCGCATTGCTAAGCAAAATATGATAAAACGACATTTTTATATTGCTAATCTGCAACTTTGCATAACATCATGAAGACTTGGATTTTGGACTCTCTACAATATATCAGAGTTGATCGTGATGGAAACGTACATTTCAAAAATTCTCATGGTCATACATCAAGAGGAATTACATTAACATGGCGACAATTTGTCAACCTCAATGATATCATGAGGGATTTGGAATATTTTGAAACATTAAGATTCATCTCCTTGGGTGATCAAGTTTGGCTTCAACATTACAGAAATGAAATTCAAATCTACCATTCTCATTCCGCAAACTGTTTCTCATTTCGCAAATACAATTGGGAGAAGTATAGAAGATACATACATCGCTCCATCATGACATTTATTCGTCGTGAGTTCATCGCCCTACTATGCAAATCTTAATCAGACATGACTACCACACATCATGAGTTGGAAATTAGATTCCCTACAACGTATTGAAACGGATCATGATCGAAACGTCTATTTCAAAGATTCAACTGGAAATGTGAGAAGAGAGTTTGCTTTATCTTATCGTCATTTTCAATCTCTACATCATATCATGAAGGACTTGAAATACTTCTATATGAAAAGACATTCACGTATTGGAAATCGCATCTGGCTGCGCGTCAACAATCGGCGAATTCAACTCTATCATTCCCAACTGCATACTAACTTCACATTTCATCAAGGTAGTTGGGAAAAGTATAAAAGGAAGGTACATCGCTCAATTTACTCATTCTTTCATCATGAAGCGCCATCGCTACACCATCGTCAACATTCTCCGTCGCTTCAGACTCTACACCAAAATCGATCTCACAACATTACACCAACAGCTTCCAAACAGCAAGTATTACCCGGGCCGTCCTCAAATGTTAGTGGTGAAGATGAACAATTCACGGAATCTTCAACTCTTCCCAAATGGGACTGTACAGATTCTCGGCGCCCTTTCTCATTCATCGGCGCAGTCAATGCGCTTAGAGCTACAAAGACTACTACGTCGGATATGGAAGAGGGAGAGGTGTGTGATGTCGAATCTGACTGTGGACAATATGGTGATCTCTACTCAATTGAGTGACAGTCTATCATTTTTGAAGATTCGTACCAGCAGTTACAGTTTGTGTTATGAACCCGAACTTTTTCCTGCAGCTCTCATTAGTTGTTGGTTACCTGTGCATGTGGCAATCTTTCATAATAGTAAAGTGATCATTACTGGACTAAAATCTCATGTACAAGCAAATATGATCCTAGACTATCTCATTGAGTATGTACGTACCCAGCGGATTGTAAAATAAGAAACAATTTTTCCAACATGATGTTTTTATTTCAAATCATGATAGAACTTACAAATCATTTTTTCATTAGAGGATGGATTACATGAAAAGTTTTGAATAACAGATGCAAATCGAGATACATGTAAACGTCTTAAGATGAAGTACAGTACAAAAGCACCACACGTTGATGAAAGTGGATGTTGTAGTATGCGTTCATTTCGCTGATATTGACGCGTATGTTTTCTCAACCACTGCTGTGTTGGTATATTTGGAGGTTGAGCAAGAGAGTCAAATAGTTCACCACGTCGGTCTTCTCCAATAAAGATCGCTTTCCAATGCTCACCGCCTAAATTCTGTGAATGAGTGTTTAGCACAATAAAGATGGGATAGTGATTTACTGCAGGTGGTAAGGTATCGAGTGAATAGACATTATCGAAAGCTTTCAACGTCGCTTCGTCTGCATTACGCTGCACTTTAGTCTTAATATCGTCAGCAGTCAACCAACTCATTAACGATTATACTGAAGAATCACGTCACGATACTTGTAATTTCAATATTTGAATCGAAGACTGCATAAATTAATACATTGATCGTCTCAGGTAGTGTTCTTTTGAACGTCAAATCCAAACGAATATTATGAGGCACGTTCGCTTGACGATAGGGTGCACTAATATCGCTGTCAGCAGTCAAATCAAATGCATAAATAGTATATCCACTCTTAAACTCTTTCATAGTAAGTCCGTTGGTGTCATCCGTATTGTAAAAGCCAAAAACATCCATAAAATCAACATAACTGCGCATAAATTGATCCCAAGCAAAATCTGGTTTGTAGGGTGGACCAGGATGACTCACACCATTTACACGTAAAGCAATTTCACTTAACTGATTGTGTTTAAAATTGAAAGGATTCTTCTTTATATTACCATTAAATGCATCATTTTCAACCATTGCCACCATGAGGAGCTTCGGTGCTTCCGATGGAAAGAGGCCATCTTTCATGAAACTCTTTTGATCTTTCGGAATTGTAAAGGTGAGAAGCTTTGTATGCTGAACGGGGTAAATGGCATTTTGGCGGTTAAGGCCTTCAGCATGCCCTCTAATGACACTTGGATTCGGTACTACTCGACGAATGTAAAGTGCAATATCTTCCACATGAATTCTAAAATTGTCAACTTTAGCAAATGCATTCAGCGCAAATTCAGGCTTATTCAATGTCAGCTTGAGTCGCATGCTGGTATTACACAGTAAAAACTTTGACTGTCTAAAGAAGTCTAAATTCAGCGGACCATATAGCTGACATACTCTACTATCTTTAATCATAGCAGATCGCTTTACAAAGCCACTGTTTGTTTCAACATCAAATTTTCCTGCTTCATCTCTGTACCATCCCATGGCTTCCATATGACTTTTTTGTGCTGCTGGATGAAACTGTGATACATGATTGAAATATGATTTATAGGGATAATCGCTTTGACCACCTTCCACCTGCTGCTCTCCAATCGTTAGAGAAACATCACGAAGTAATGTAGTCAATGGTAAATTGTTCAGTCCAACTTTACGTGCATCGTCAATAGCAGTTCCATCTGCTTGCTGAATTCTAAACCTCAAATCAAGCATCGCATAACTAAAATCTATGTAGTCATCACTACCACCAGGAATAACAAATTCAATGGGGCCAGCATTCTCAGCTGTTCGAGGATGATAATCTACAATACTTGAACTAAGAATATCTGTCTGTATGGCTTGTTGATCGAACAAACAAAAACCGGAAGTTTTACACTCCATGATTAGAAGTTATAGCAGCGTCGTCGTTTAGCGCCTGATGAATGATTAGAGCCTCTGCGGCGTTTGCGTGAATGCCTTTTGACTGAAGATCGCACCTTACCAGCTCCGCGATGTTTCCTCCTTCCTTTATTCATTCGTTTAGGTGATTTCTTTCCTTGAGTAACACCAGCAATGGTCTGCTTCAATGTTTTTAAACCGCGTTCCTTCCCACGATTCAACAAACTGCTCTTAAAACTTCTACCTCTGGAAAGATCACTAGCAACATCACCAGCAAAGCCAACGGCATTACTTAAAACATTTCGTTTTAAAGATCTACCAACATTGGATATGAGAGGTGCTACAACAGATTTCAGTGCACCAAGTATGCTACCTCCACGTTGGCGGCGAGCACCGATGTAAATTTGTCCTCCGCCACTTACATAGGAGGGTCGTGAATAAAATGAGGCAGTTGGATTCATAGCTCAAACCCTAAACATTGTTAGTTACAACTTTGCATGAATCACTGTCGATCACTTAGATGAAAGATGTCGGCACGACGCATCCAAGAGTTCATACTTGAAGGATAACCAGTCCATTTAACAAGACACCATTCTTCACCTTGCCGTTTTTTACATCGAATGATTTTCTCTACCAAATATGTTTCACTTTCAGTGACTACCTCAATCTCATCGCGGTAAAAGCTACCCTCAATTTCTTCATTATCGTAATCTTTCAACTTGTAGGTGGTCGGAGAGTCTTTTTGATTAATCCTTGATACTGTAAATACCTCCTCTGTCCAATTCGGAAGGTACCCTTTAGCAAAAACACTTTTCACTTTTGAGATACGAACTTTATCGCCAATTTTCACATCACTTTTCACATGAGTGCGTTTACGTTGGAATGATTCGCGCACTTTATCTACATTGTCAGCATTTACATCTACTGGTCTGAGTCCAATAGAACGATGGATAGAGTGATTGTAGGCATGGAGTGTATCTTGTAGAACCTTTGTCCAATTTTGTGTCAAGTTGGCAGTAAAATGTCGCCACAAGCGATTTTTTAATGTGCGATTAAAACGTTCAACGAGTGCAGCTTTATAAGCGCTCTTTACACTAAACAACTCAATGTCATGCCTCTCAAATAATCTTGTCACATGCTGATTTTCAAACTCTTTTCCTTGATCACTCTGAATTCTTTTTGGAATGCGACCTTCTCGAAAAATTGTTTGGAATGCTTTTGCTACTCCTTTCCCTTCTTTAGTTTTTAAAGGTTGAGCCCACGCATAACGCGAGAAAATATCAATGACGGTTAAAATAAAATTATTGCCCGAGTTATGTTTTGAAATGGAGGCAACATCGCACAAATCTGCTTGCCACTGTTCATCGATGTCATGAACAATATAATGGCGGGTGCGGTACTTCTTTTTCGCTTGTTTGTGGAGTGTATAGGTAGCCTGACCCTTTAACCATCGTTTCACTTGTGATTGTGGAAGACCACTCGCTTTTGATAATTTCTTGATAGATGCAAATCCTGCGGATGTTTTACATCATAATAGATTGACTTCAAACGTTCAGTCGATGACGGCTGACTCTTTTTCCTCCTTCTCATCTTTTTGTTTTCTTGCCTTTCTACATTTACAACAACTGCAGCATTTAGCTTTAGCGGTTTTGCGATCGTGTTCACATTGCTTAGGGGTTTCATTATGAGAGCTGGCGCAGCAAGTGCAAGTGACAACGACATTCACCTCTGGCGGCTCATTACATGGCAAGCAACACATCTGCTTCATATTAATAGTCTGAGAACATGTATTTCCTAGGAGGAGCTGTTTTACGTTTTCCTTTTACCAGTTTTAGTGGCGATGTAGATCTACGTCGAGTTCTTCCTCTTGTTTGCTTAGTGAGTGTGGGAGGGGATGTAGCAGGTGACGTCTTAAACCAATTTGTTGGCATTTTCATCGCCTGAAGCATTGGAGTAGTAGCCACTGTTGAATCAAGTTCTTTCAATGTCTCATTATTTAAAGCAAATTTTGGCACATTATGCTTTTTCAATAGTTTAAGAAAGTATGACCAACCAGGTGGAACATAGCCCTGACGGCGCTTTCTACGTGTCGCATACTGAATCAAGTCTTCATAACGTGAAGCATCAATCACTTTATTTTCATCTGTAATGATTTCTCCTCTATCATTTACATTGAGATGGGGTTCAATACTGTTGAAAAGAGATATGGCATGTGCGCGAGATGCTAAAGGTGTAGCAGTCGATACAGAGTCACGCATCTTATTCTTCAAGTTTTCAATTGCTCAACAGTTTCCGATTGTAATAATACAGCACGATGTGGATCTTTGATGTGAACATTTTGCTGATAATCTATTTCATTCCTATACATTTGATTTGCAAGAGGTTGCTTTACTTGCTGCATGGCAGTCAATTGTACATATTCATCCTGAGGAATAACAATCATGCGAGAATAAGAACTCATAGTTTGTAGATAATCATGGGAGTTTTCAAAATATCACTTCGAAATCTAAATTCTTCGGACACTCTTGCGTAAAGTCAATGAATAAGTAACCGTATGGTTTTTCAGTAGCTGCTTGAAAAATTTCAATTAAGGCTTTTGATCCTCTGGGTGCAACTTGTCGCGCTAAAATTTCAAATTGACTTTTATCTCGCGGATTCTTGAAAATAGCATAATAGTGTGTATTCAGGTTTCGTGTACGAGCTTCTTTTCCATCAGGAAACAAATTTTGTGTAATATAGATGATAAAACACCTTTTATGGTGTGCTGCGCGAGTGAACATATCTGTAACATCTTTTGAATTCTTACTTTCTTTTAATAAATCATCCAATACAACAACATCATTAGACTGAAGTTTATCCACTGGAATAATTCCTTCATGTCGAATAAAGTTGCGACTTTGCAATTCCTGAAACAGCGACGGTTGATAAATACCATAACACCAAATCACTCGATTGATAGGTTCCTTAAACAACTCCCTTCTTTTATCCAATAAATTCAGCGTGAAAACAGTTTTACCTGCATGAGATGGACCTGATACAGTCAGAACTTTATCACATTGAAGTCTGAAATCCATTTTATTACTTTGAGACTCAACATTTGCATAATTAACGCTTAGAGCCAAAGATATTTTCCCAATAGGTTGCCCACGGCAGGAGCTATCATTGGAAGTATTGCTGAAAGGAAACCGCCCTTTTGTGTTAGAGTTTTCCTCTTTCTTTGAAGGGCGACTTTAGGATTGGAGATGAAACGCAATTTCGTAGCATATCGCTTAAGTAACTTTCGTTGTTTTGGCGCTAATTTCTTCGTCCTCAACTTCCTCACATCAGAAATAATTTCACAAATGAATTTATCGTTAGCATGTCGTATAGCATTGTATCGCTGATTTGCTTTCATTCGTCGGAGAGCTTGAATGGCTGAAGAAAACTTTTGACTTTTACGTTTCGTCATTTTACGTTTCGCCATTTTCCGTGTTAGTCTTTGCTAAAACCTATCTTTACCACATTTGCATAGGTACTAACTATTGCGACATAAGTGACACTCGAAATGAGCAATGTCACAGTGGTTACATTGACAAAGTTGAATGCAATTACGTATGAAACAGCGTTGACAAAAAGCATGCTTACATCTCTTGAAGATGCGCTTTTCATTTCCATCCTTTCGCTTACATACATCGCAACACATAGTTTCACCGTTACTGATGTCTATAGCAAGTCTTTTTGAAGATATGAATTTGCTAGCCTTTTCTAAATAATAGACGCATGTACAGAAGGAATATACTTCGAGAGTGAGCAGACATAGCTCGAAAACCAGTTGTGCTACAATCAAGTACCACTGCATTTTCAATTTTTCTTTATGGAAAGTTGAATGTGAATATCTGAAATCGCTTCAATCACTAGACTGCTACCATGATGGTTAAATGCGTTAAGACGTTCAGCAAATTTTATCATATGTCTTTTAAAAAATTCTTCGGGGTGATCTACCACTTCCATTGAATAAGAAGCAAAATGGAAAGAGCGACTTTCCACCTCTTCCTTTCCAAAATGACTAAACTTAATTTTCGCAACTAATCGCGCCATGACAATGCTATCAGAGAATGTATTCATTAACTCTAGAAATAGAGTGCTAGCATCATCGACCACTGCTTCGATGTCGGTCTCATCTTTATGAAAATTTATCACATAATCTTGAACAGCTCCTTTTAAACTTTGCCTATGAAAACGTAATGTTCCGCAGTCGTTTGAGAAAGACATGATCGCCCTTTAACTAACCCATCCATTGCATGAAAACAACAACTCTTCTCATAGTAACATTTATTGAATAACGGTAACAAGCATGCATTATAAATCAATGGTTTGAAAGAGATAAAATAGATACAGCTGATAACTATCATACAGCGAGCAATGATAACCATACAGGACTTTGGCAGTGTTGAGGTAAGGAGGAAAGAAGCATTGGTTATGAACGTAGCTACTACAACGAACAGACAAAATAGGAACACACAAATCCTTAAAACGTTTCGTGACTTCATGATAATGTTGATTCACTCTACTATCCCAAGGCGGGAGCAAAATATCATCAATGATTAGATTGGGAAATACTTTCCTCTCCTTACCAGGATTATTACAAAAGATGCGTATAACATTGAAAGCAGCTAACCATCGTTTAAAGTCAATAAGAAGAGCACTTTCACAAGAAAAGCCATAGTCTTGCAAATATTTCAGATTAAGTCCATGAATGTGTTTTCTCGCCCATTGATCAACATTGGGATCGCAGTTGGCATGTTGATGATAGACACTAACAATCTGATATGTCCAATTGTTCATAGCAATAGCACTGAGCTCCTGTACAGGTTCACCCTCACAATCCATAAAAATGATGATAGAAGCCTAAAACGGAAATTTACACATCTAAGGAAACGTTCTATAACATATTACAAAATGAAGAATTACATCGATGCTTTTCACGACAAAATACACAAATGATATGATGGCAACGAAGAAGTAAAATGTATCTAATAAGACCACGTCTACGACACTCAAAGCACATAAGCGAATTGTCATAGGGTAGAGTTAGGAAAGGACTAGTAATTCTCCTTCTTTGATTTGCGTTTTGATGTAGCATTCTTCTCCGACTTGCGCTTCGTACCACTGCTGTTAAGGATTTGATCAATTATGTCGTCCACGTTGGGTGGTTTCGGAATATATAGGATGGATTCCATATGCATGGAGAGAGAGGCTATTTTATTATCCTTGTGTCGACCATAATATAGCCCATTCACTTTGAAAAGGATATCCCAAGTACCTTCTCCGAGCTCATCACATCTGATGGGTATTGAATGATCTCCATCCTTCTTATAGTAAGTACACCAATGTGATACCGGTAGGCAAATGTGATTACCATCCCAAATCTTTCTATAGGGAGTATCCTTGTCATCTCTCGCCTTCCACTCTTGAGCAAGAGGAGTAGGAATGTCCATATTTAATGTCACGTACTCCTCAATAATATCAAGTTGGTGGCGAATGTACGGACTCACGGGGATCAGTATGTAGTCCCAATACTGATTGTGCATTATCTTGACATCCGTGGAAGGGAGCATTCCCGTTTGGAGTACTACGCTATGATCATCATAACGCAAGGCTTGTTTAAATTTACGCTGTAGCGGTGTAGGATTATGTACCTTGGATGTTTCTTCCACTGGCCTCAGTTGTAGATGATCTGACCGTAGCGAACCTTGTAACGTTTGACCGCCATTTTGTCCTACTAGTGCAGCAGATGGAGTAGATGCCTGAAAATGAAAAAAGATTGTATTAAGTTTACGTTCAAGGGAGGAGAGGGAGGGAAGTAGCGACTTACCATTTTAGTTGGATAATAGAACAGGGAACTAGAGAGAGAGAGAAAATGTGCGTCCGTCACTCGTGTGATTCAACGATGGAATGATTCTCACTGTGGAAGGCTCGCTATTTATAAAGAAATGCTTGATTCTCATTGGATGATGATCCTCATTGGACAATAACATCAAGCTGATTCCAAATCTGGCCTCCGTTTTCCAATCCGATGCTTCGTTTTGAAGCTAGAGCCCAAAACGTCCCAAATTCTAACTCTGTCGTTTTTCGCCAATGTCCCAAAATCTTAAATGGCGTCTCACATCTAAACGAAGACAGATAGGAACAAGCCGATTCTTTCACTGAATTTGTCTCACTCTTAGCTTTCAAACGAGCTATCGCACGACAAAATCCGTCCACTGGAAGCCAAAATCGAAGCAAGCTGTCCAGAGGGGGGGACGTCAGTGAAAATTTTTTCTCTCCGATTGAGCTGGAAATACACCATTTCCATGTAGAATTTGACGCTGAATCCGAATCTGGCCTCCGTTTTCCCATCCGACGCTTCGTTTTGGCTCTACAGTAGGCAGCCATCGCAAAAATTCTAACTCTGTCGTTTTTTCGAAAAATGTTGAAAATTTTTTCTCTCCGATTGACTTGAAACTCACCATACAGATAAAGAATTTGACGCTGATTCCAAATCTGAAATCCGTTTTCCAATCCGATGCTTCGTTTTGAAGCTAGAGCCCAAAACGTCCCAAATTCTAACTCTGTCGTTTTTCGCCAATGTCCCAAAATCTTAAATGGCGTCTCACATCTAAACGAAGACAGATAGGAACAAGCCGATTCTTTCAGTGAATTTGTCTCACTCTTAGCTTTCAAACGAGCTATCGCACGACAAAATCCGTCCACTGGAAGCCAAAATCGAAGCAAGCTGTCCAGAGGGGGGGGACGTCAGTGAAAATTTTTTCTCTCCGATTGAGCTGGAAATACACCATTTCCATGTAGAATTTGACGCTGAATCCGAATCTGGCCTCCGTTTTCCCATCCGATGCTTCGTTTTGGCTCTACAGTAGGTAGCCATCGCAAAAATTCTAACTCTGTCGTTTTTTCGAAAAATGTTGAAAATTTTTTCTCTCCGATTGACTTGAAACTCACCATACAGATAAAGAATTTGACGCTGATTCCAAATCTGAAATCCGTTTTCCAATCCGATGCTTCGTTTTGAAGCTAGAGCCCAAAACGTCCCAAATTCTAACTCTGTCGTTTTTCGCCAATGTCCCAAAATCTTAAATGGCGTCTCACATCTAAACGAAGACAGATAGGAACAAGCCGATTCTTTCACTGAATTTGTCTCACTCTTAGCTTTCAAACAAGCTATCGCACGACAAAATCCGTCCACTGGAAGCCAAAATCGAAGCAAGCTGTCCAGAGGGGGGGACGTCAGTGAAAATTTTTTCTCTCCGATTGAGCTGGAAATACACCATTTCCATGTAGAATTTGACGCTGAATCCGAATCTGGCCTCCGTTTTCCCATCCGATGCTTCGTTTTGGCTCTACAGTAGGTAGCCATCGCAAAAATTCTAACTCTGTCGTTTTTTCGAAAAATGTTGAAAATTTTTTCTCTCCGATTGACTTGAAACTCACCATACAGATAAAGAATTTGACGCTGATTCCAAATCTGAAATCCGTTTTCCAATCCGATGCTTCGTTTTGAAGCTAGAGCCCAAAACGTCCCAAATTCTAACTCTGTCGTTTTTTGCCAATGTCCCAAAATCTTAAATGGCGTCTCACATCTAAACGAAGACAGATAGGAACAAGCCGATTCTTTCACTGAATTTGTCTCACTCTTAGCTTTCAAACGAGCTATCGCACGACAAAATCCGTCCACTGGAAGCCAAAATCGAAGCAAGCTGTCCAGAGGGGGGGGACGTCAGCCGAAAATTTTTTCTCTCCGATTGACTTGAAACTCACCATACCGATGCAGAATTTCACGCTGAATCCGAATCCGGCCTCCGTTTTCTCATCCGATGCTTCGTTTGGGCGCTACACACGAAAACGTCCCAAATTCTAACTCTGTTAAAATTTTGAAGAAAAATTTTTTCTCTCCGATTGACTTGAAACTCACCCTACCGATGCAGAATTTCACGCTGAACACGAATCCGACCTCCGTTTTCTCATCCGACCACTCCTTCCACTCGAAACAACCCATTTTACAACCCAACATTCAGCAGATTGCACCAAAAACATCACACACTATAGCCTCAAGACTAATCCTGGCGGTCGCCCAAGTCCACCACGACACTCTATCGTTCCAGAGGGGGGGGACTCAGACACGAAGCACCACGGCGGCCGACCACGACACTCTGCCGTTCCAGAGGGGGGGGGAGTCAGCGATGGCGGCCATCTTGCGCTATCTGGTGTTTGTCACTTCCTTACTACTATCTACATGGGTCCACATCACTATTCGGATTCAAGAAATGAAACATGAATTTAGTGAACCATAAAATCATGCCGATGAAAATTGGATTAAAAACATGAAATTTCAGTCAAGAAAGCACAATAGGATCTCGACTTTTTCATGAAGACTTCCATAATAATGCCGTTCATGAAATTCCCTTGATCATCAACATAGTTTCCGCTTGCTTACGATGCTTGTTAGCAAATATTCATTCCTTTTGAAATCCACTTTGCTTCAAGCTACACATCTGTACTACTCCGATTCATCATTTCTCTTACTTGCACGTCTCATCTTCCGTCTCTTATTCACTGTATATAGCCATTTTATTATTTTATCACTCATCACATATTTGTATTACGTTTTCCAAGTTGGAAGCAAACGCTTTGACTTTTGACTTCACATATAAAGAGGCCTCATGTCGGTAGTATATAAATTTACAAAAGTTTAGCTTTTTAAAAACTGCTCAAATAATTTTTTGGACCTTTACATATAAAATCTTTTCATATAAAAATTTTCACTGTATACTGATGCTTTTTGAGTCGACACTCTGACTACTATATACTTGCTCTATGAATGTCACGCATCTGCAAATAGGCCTACTAAGCCCAACCGATGTCCTCCTGAAAATCTTGATGTAGATTTCACGCTTCCGACAGATGGTTCTGTTGCCGTGTGATTAGAGGACATGCTTGCATTCTTTAACAGCAACGTCGGCCGGTTCCAGCATGCCTACGGCTGAAGAAGTGGACACAATCGGGCTGAAGTGTTTGTTGCATCTGCTCTCTATGCTGAGGTTCGATAAATTAACTCTATTCCTGAATTTAAATTCTATATTTTATTCTGGGAATCAACTATCTACTTTCTTTAGATTAAAAAGTAGTAAAATTACACTAATTCTGTTACAATGTAATACAGAATAGAAGGTGTTTATTTTTATTGAGATACATGAAGTTATCGAAACATAAATAAGATCAAAGACAATAAGCTACAAACTTGCAAAATGCGTACATGAATGAATAAAATACTTCTTCATACAAATGGGATGAAAATTATTTTGTCAGCTTCCAAGGATTTAGTCTTCTATTCGCTACGAAGCCAACAAATGGTCACAAAACATTTTCATCACAAAAAGTTCTCGCACTTTGTTTCCTGAGAAGCGGAGAAGCAAACATTTCACATTAGAAAAATAAAGATAGTTTTTAAGGCCTGAAGACCTACTCGTGTAAGGCTACCGGATCTTCTTCACATGAAAAACAGACCTCTGGAATAAAATCATTATCATGGAACGTTGGTGATTAAATTGGAAGGAATCACTGACTCTTGAACATTTTTCGATTTATCAAGAATATAAATACCGTAAAACCTGTAATATAACGGCAGTCTAGAGAAGGAGTTGAAAAATTGAATGGCACCCTCTAATTTAACGACACTTTGTTTAAAACAGGAAAATAGTTTGTAGAATGCTATGGAGCTATTTTTAGAGGCTGGGTAGTCCCATTCAATGGAGTTGAATGGCGAGTTGAATTTTGACGATGATGCTGAAGGTGATGCGAATGACGAGGACAGCTACAACAGCGACGTGTCACTTGATTTTCACTAGTGAGTTTGTGATTTCTAACCAGTGATTACCGGTAACCTGTGTTTGTAAAATTTTGTCATATAGATAGATGCAGAGTTCTTATGTTACATGTTTTCGCTTTTTATCTATTAAATTTACAGATTTAAGATAAAAATTACAGAAAATTTCATCTCTAAATTCTGATCAGCTAGTCGAAAAATAGAACGGCACTCTCTAATTGAACGGCACCTCTAATTAAACGGCAGTGCGGGGAAGGTTTGAAAAATAGAGCGGCATGCCGTTCAAATAGAGGTTTTCCGGTATATCAATATCACAACACAATTTCTTCTTTGCATTGAATATTATTTCATCACCACATGGGTCCCAACACATTGGGATAAGGCAAAACCATTACAACTATAGAAATACAAATGTCAACTAGTTGGTCACATTTGTTCACATACATTCGGTCCTATGTCCAGTTCACAATTCTTCTCTATTCATCTCTGTCCTGCGCGATCTTCTTCTACTCGGTGATGGCCTTTCTCTCCTTGGCTACAAAGTCCTTCCATCTCATCATTGGGCGCCCGTATTGTCTCCTGCCTTCCACTTGCATTGCCTCTGTCCTCTTTGCAGGCCAAAATTCAAATTCTAAAAAGTTTATTTCCAAGTAGTTGGACAAACTTTAGCAGCAGTTAACTGAAACAATTCTACAAGAAGTCACTGGAGTAGTCAACATGACAATTTTTGAAATTGAATGAGAGGATTTTAGTAGGAACAAAGATATTTAATATTATAAAGGGCTAGATAGGAGATAGACGTATTTTTACCTTGTGTGCAACGAAACCAGTGAAAATCAGCTGATAATGCCTGAATTTGTAAATATTTGTAAGCGAGCTACACAATTCCTTTTCATTGCCTCTTTTTAGTAACTACAGAACTGAAACGCATTTTAATGATAAATCAAGAAATTTTTATGTATGTATAAATACAGCTTCCAAATTGCAATAAATAATAGTCTATTCTACTTTTTCAGATGTTCTGCAAAACGCAGTTGTAAATAAGAGCATCCTGTTGATACAATTCTTTCAATTAGACTTCATTGCATTATTTTATATCAGTTGATTACTAGATCTGAAGAGCGCATGTTATATAGGAATAGCACAAATGAAAAACAATTGTTTCATTCTTAGATAAGAGCATAGTGAAGTTCACTTACAATTCACCAAATACATGACTAAATGACTTTTCTGAACAGAAAAATGAACCGCGTCTTTACTTTTGATCATGCAGATTGTTTCTTTGTAATAAGTACGAAGCCTGGCCATGGTTGCACATGTATATCGTTGCTGATTGCCAAGCTTGGCAATAATCTAACGTGTAAATGTAATTTTGCGGCAAGAAATTACATGATACAACAGAAAAAATATACATGAATTATCAGAAAATTTGATATAAAATTGACTTAAGCGAATAAAAACAAACAGCTACGTATGTTATACAATGCACATTGACAGACATCCGATGATCGATTCCACTTGGACCTAAAATGCCATCTGTTCATTATTTGCAATACATAGATCCATGTTGTAGTGTCAGCCTGGTGACTAACTCGAAGAGCGTTGTTGACATGGCTGAGCCTTATTAATAGTCAATTCCTCTGTAATATTCGGATTCTCACTGAATTTGTTAATGGTCATGAATTCTACAGAGGGAGTTGTGTGTTCCTCAATACCCCATCAGTCTTCATCTGAATATTTTGTCTTCCAAATTGATAGTAGCCTACTGCATTAAATTGCTGTATTACCGCTCTCATCTTTAACAATCTTTTTCAGGGAAACTACTGAACGAATATTCTTGAAACATATCATATAATATCAGTGAATTATGCTTTTTCCAAGCCTTTTTGCTCAAAGTTGCTCGAAATTTCCAAGGCTTTTGTCGCATAGCACACCGTTCAGCAACAAAACAGCAATTTCGCCCCATTGCCGTAATGCTTTTTTTGCCACGATAAGGACCGTACTAAAATGGGTTCAAATTTAAACATCTATTTCTCATCTAGCCCTTTTAAACAATCAAATATCTTTGAGTAGGAGTCATCATAGTCATGCATGTTCATAGATTATGTCAGTGGCTTGCTTTCGTCCTCCATTCTCTACAGATGACCTTCATCAAAAATGGGCAATGATAAAATAATATCATTTATTCTGAGGAAATGATCATTTTTAATCATTCAATTTTTGAAAAATGATGTAGAAAAATATCATCGAAAAATGCCTTTCCATTATATTTTCTTATCATAGAGATTCTTCGCATTTTGTATTGAAGCAATTTGGTCTCTTTCGTTTGTTCTACCCATGTCCTTCCCATTGGTTTATTCATGCAGCGAAAAGCAACAGGCTATTGTCTGCAGTCAGTCTATCACACAAATTGTCAAACAATGCAGGACTGTAGGTGCAGGTTTGTGATTCGAGTGCATGAAGCTGAAATCAAAACTTGCGATGTCTATGATGTATAGGCCATAGACAGTGGCGTCGTCCCCGTGCCTGCGAGGCCTTCGCCGCATACCCAAAAATAGTTATTTACGTTCATAAAACAAAGGTTCAAATAGTTTTAATTTTTTGTTTTTGAGAGCATCTTTACGTTTACACCTTTACACACACTTTACAGTTTCAAGTCACTATTCTCAAATACGTTCCGTTGCTCAGCTGTTAACTGCAGAGATCTTCAAGCGATCACACAATGCGCTGGGGATGTGTTCACAGCAAATCACAGAGATTTGCGTGTTTGTGTGATATGTGGAGCGTGTGCGCTTAGCTCGATCGTCTCCTCCCGATAGAAACCAAGAAGCAAATATATTGCAGCAATACAAGAAAAGATCTATTTATAAATTCTTAGATTCAGTTATCTGAATGCGCAAATTTTCCCTATTCGTGGCTTTGCCAAATTTTGGAGAAGATGATGACGCGTTGAATCGTCGTGTCTGCGTTAACCAATGGCTGAATGTTGGATCGGGAGGTTAGAAGCCGCAGAAAGGAGATAGCGATGAAGGTTCCATAATTTGATGTGGGATTCAGTCAGAGATAATGATTCAGGACATATTCTCATATTATGTTTATGGCGGCGATTTCAACAGTGGTTATTTTCTACACCGGCCAGTCGTCCGAGGGATTATGCAGAAAACTCGAGCCACCGTACACGAAGTTCATGGCATTGAAATAAAAACTAAACCACTCTCAAGGGATAGAATATCAGGAGGAGCACAAAAAACATTTTAGCAGCCCTAAATTTGAAACATGCAAGTGATTGACAAGCTATAATAATCACAACAGAGACTTGCGTTGGCGAGAGCTTCCTCGAGAGTAAATGTTCTCTATAGTGATCTCACCAAAGCGATCAAGCGTCATGTGAGAAATCAGCGTCATGTGCAGAATAGTCTACATTGGGTATTCTATGGATTTCAGTGTACCTTTCATTTAAATATCAGTATCTATTTCTCACATCATTTCATTCTGTAGTCATGGATGCCAGCATGATTTGAATGTTCATGTACTTGTACAAGTTTGAAAATTCACTGAAATTAAGTATTTATGAATTAAATTAATAATTATTAACTAATTATTATTATTAGATTAATTAATAAATTTATTATTTTATGCAGTTCATGCTGTCTGCTGCAGAAATATAGGAATCCACTTTGGAGCGAAGGCCTATGGTCTGGGAGCACGCGACGCCACTGGCCATAATGCCTACATAGCTTTTGATATACAAGAAGCTTTGCATGACAAAACTGCTTTATTTGCTCTTCCATTATTTGGAATCTATCGATGCTGCATGCGATCTAAATTTTATTTCATTGCTAAGAGCAGTAAAAGTAGCATGATAGCAGTGTAAATCGAAAAATTCGTATAACTAGATCTATTCACGGTGTGAAAATGGTACAGTTTCATCTCAAAAAATGAAATGATATACATTTTATAAAATTCGTGAAATGATGTCATTGCCGATCTTCATGCATAGATCTTCATTGTACACGTAATATAATATAATTGCAATTACAATGTATTTACAGTGTATATATCCTTCTGCTATATTGTTGCCTGATGATCGGTGACATTCATGTCATCCGTGAAACTTCAAGTAATAGCAGCACATAAATGATCTAACTGAAGTTTGATTTCATTATTAAAGCTTTATTCTCCTTCAATATTGAGCACTATTAATACTGAAGTTGGAACACACAAATCGTCAGTATATAATATATCTATTAATGACATAATTATGATGTCAACCAACTGACGGCTTTCAAACAATCAAGAGGAACAATACCCGATATGCTGTACCGGGCATATCATAGAGTAGGGATAAATAGGTAGAGTGTCGACTCAAAAAAAATACCGGTATCTGTATACAGTGAAAATTTTTATATAAAAAATTCAGTTTTTTGCGGAGATTGCGTTTCCGTGGTCCAAAAAATTATTTGAGCAGTTCCAAAAAAGTCAAAATTTGCCAATTTATATACTACCGAGATGACTCTCCTATATAAGTAGTATGAAACAAGTTGGATATCAAAAGGAATGAATATTTGCTAATAGCCATCCTATCTAAGAGGAAATGAAGCTGATTATCAAGGGAATTTCATGATCTGTTTTATAATGAAAGTCTTCATGAAAAAGTCGCGATATTATTCGTACTTTCTTGGCTAAAATTTAAGTTTTTAGTTCAATTCACCGGCATGATTTCATAATTCACTAAATTCATGTTTCATTTCTTGAATCTGAATAGTGATGTGGACCCATTCACATCTTTCAAAACTAAATGAAGTCATTGTCTTTGATTATGTGATTTTGTTGTGCCAGTGGCAGGTTGCCTGTGATCAGTGGCGTCGCGTGCTCCCAGACCACAGGCCTTCGCTCGGATTTGTAATACTATTTCTATACTAGACTTTTTTTATGTTGTAACATTAATTTTCATAAAAGATGAATTTTTAATAACAATTTCCCGAACATTTTTTAATGCCAAGTGAATGTGCACATGAGAAGTTGATCGCTCATGTCTCCTAACCGCCTTACTCAAGGAGCTGAGATTACTATATCACCTCTCTGTCCAGACCACATTTTCTCGAGAAGAAAGGAGGAAGGGAAACAGTTTCTTGCGTTTCTCACGGCTGGTCAGCCACTCATGTGTTTGAACTTTGATGCAAATGTCTTGTGTATTTCTTATTTCTGTCTCTGTGAGTACTTTCAATTTTTATATCAGGTGCTGGCCTACCTTGCTTGACGACTGTCATCTTTTCAGTATATTTCCTTCGGACGAAAGGCGTGATTATGAGCTCATCTACAGTACTAAACATAGCGTCACATAATTCAAGCAAAATCAAATCATGGAATTCTACGGAATCTGGGTGTTCGAGTCAGATGCATTACTGTGCACTCATTGGCGAACGCTCATCATCTGATCACAGTCTTGTCTCAACGTCAGTCAGCTGCTACTGTTGTTGACGTAGTTGCCTCTCCGACGAGAAACGAAGGACAGGAACAATTGGGTTGCGCTTCCCTTTCTATATTTAGGTACCGAGCCTCGATCAAGAATAATGGAGAATTTCATTGTAAAAATTGGAGAAGGCAAAGCATTATGTCTATCGGGAGAGCCAACATTGGTGCGGGCGCGTGCGCTTTGCTGCCTCAACTCTCTTTCGGTCCGTCTGAGCACACGACTAGCATGTGTGTCTGATCGTTATAAGAAAACAGCTGTGATTCGTGCACGCGCAGCAAAACTCTTCACTCTAAGGTTGAGCGTCTGATTTTGAGACGGACAGCTACCACGAGAAGCTATCGAATTTAAATGAAATATAATGAATGATGACACTTTTCATTTTTATAAATGTTGGTAAATTATTATTTAGGATGCGCCGAAGGTTTCGCAGGTACGGAGAAGACGCCATTGCCTGTGATATAATCACGCTTAAGAAAATATTCTTGAGGTTGAACATGAAAGTAATAGGTACCCATCGAATTGATAATTTAGCCAACATATGATTCAATATATATGGCTTATGATTCAATTCCACACTCGTCGATATCAATTAAGATGCCTAGAACTGTACAAGATCAGTCAAAACATCCAAACTATCATCCGTCACTCAAGGAAATCTAGGAGAACGATCCTCTTATGGAAAAGCAGAGATTAGAAACATCAAGATTAAAAGGGGAATATTCCAAGGAGACACATTGTCATCTCTATTGTTCTACATCTAGAGGAATGAGAGAGAAGATCCACTGCGGGCGGTGGTGAAGATCAATGGTATTTACCAAGAAAAATCTGAGACGGTCGAAAACTGGACGAAACGAATAGAAAGAGATAGAGAAGATCATTCGAGGCAAAAACCTCTCCATGGGCAATATGCAAGACAGATTGAAGAACATTCGATAACTAAGTCCAGATATAGCTGGGTGAGAGTAGGCAATCTGAAAATCGAAACAAAGGCCCTGTTAACAGCAGCACAAGACCAAGCGCTAAACACTGAGGCCCATAAGGCTATCATCATGCAGATCAGTAATGACCCCACATGCTGTACGTATGTGTTGTGAGGCAAATGAAACAGTCTCTCACACACTGACTGTATGCAAAGAACTTGCTAGTACGTAAAATCTCAGATGACACAGTGTGACCATTAAAGCTTTCCACGGGGATATTTGCAAACACTGCTACATTGAAGCAACATCGTCATACGGAAAACACAAACCTCGAGAGATAAATATAGAAGAGCATAAGATCCTATGGGACTTCGATATTCGAACCGATCGATACATCCAAGCTAGGAGACCTGATATATAATCTTGCATGATGAAACAAAGAAGATGACACTGACAATTGACAATAATCCGTCAAACAAACAATCCATAACATCTGTCAAAAGACAAGGAAAAAATAGAAAAATATCAAGACCTGCGCATCGAAATCCAAAGACTGCAGAGCAAAAGTGATACCAATATTGATTGGCGCTCGTGGAGCATGCACAGAAAACTTGTCGAAGTACCTGGACACTATTCCAAGTATTACAGTAGATCTTGAAGGGTATTAGATCTCCCTGAGTCTTGTTAAGACTCCGAGATCTGATGAATAATCTACCGGCCGCAAAATAAGTCGTGATGTACTAAAAAATATAATTACATGTAATTGCATTCATAATATACACTCCGCACTTCAGAAAGATGTGTAACCAAGCCGCTGACAAGTGAATATTAACAGCGGATCTTCAAAGGTCTCTCTCGGGCCAACATTCAGTGCCTGCGTCAGAGGTACTGCCCATCTAGAATATGAATGCAGCATCCAAGTTCGGAAATCACTGACGAAGTTGAGATACAGCGCGTGATTCCAGGAGATTCTTCTACCGAGATGCTTGGACGATGTGGAGCTGGTAACTCCCACCTTTGACCGTTGAATGTTTCACTGTCTGTCTGAAAGTTACTGGAAGCTAGAGTTCGTGAAAAATTCTCCCTCGTAGAGATCCTTTGCGCTGGAAAGACTTAGGTTTATGCTAAGCTCATAAATTTTTTAAGATAAAGTTAATGATCACTGGTCATACCAGTCACCCAACCAATCTATTTGAAGTTATTATACGTTGAAGTTAATTGAGGAATTCTGCTTGCTATTGCTGTTGTGAATGAGAATCTTCTCGCATAAATCGACTGATAATTTTTTATAAATTTTGTGTAAATTTTAATTCAATTAATACGGTAGATTGACAATTGCTTGCTCATACATCGATGATTTCTGAAAGCGTTTGTCCTCAAATGTAGCGTCACCATTGTTGAAGTGTTGAAAGTCTGTCACCAATGTCAACTTCTCTCCATCAAAGAATGAATTGATGAATGTTGCAGATTTTGCACTGACTATTGAACTTCAAAAGTATTGCCATCATATTCACTACAGTACGTCCGGCATATGTCCGTGGTAGATTTAATACAGGCCTATTGAGTAATCAAGTTACACAAATGCAAATAGGCCGGACATTGATTATTTGATTTTGAATAAGAATAGCGTGGAGAACATTAGGCGAAGTTTATTGAAATAGATTGTAAGACAAACTGATTAATAGCACTAGGACATGTTTTGGGCTGCTCCTTGCCATAGGGACCGAGCTTAAGTGATTTGGAAAAGGTATGTAAATCAACGTGATGAGACGACACAGGTTAGGTCACACGTGCGACAAGACCGACCATGGCAGAGCCAGGTCAGTCACGTGCGGTCTGCCACGTGCGCCTGACAAAAAGAGCTTCTAAAATGCGCATGATGCGTTCATTACGACATCGCTGCAAGTTACTACAGCAAATCTAGACAGCAGTCCTTGCGATCTCAATTACAGTTTAAAAGATGTTCACTGATGACTGTTTGACATTTTCCTCTACGGCCATCAATCAAGAACTTAGATCCATAGATGCTCCTTGATCTAACAACCAGGGTCTCATAAGGACCAGCCGAAACATGTTAAGATTATATTTTACTTTTCTTCAATGAATTTCGCCTGATGTTCTCCACGCTATTCTTATACAAAATTATCAATCGGCACAACTGCTTCGATAATTTAATCATTTTGAAATTGACAGACACCTTGTTGCCAGCGGTTTGACATTTCCAATAACAGTCGAGAAAATGTCCTTGGTACGGTTTGATCAAAACGTTGAGAATGTGCAGCGATCAATCAATCCATTTAGTTGAATTTGGCATCTCTGCAAATACCTGCGATTACCACAATGGGAATAGGATTAGATTTTTCGGCCGGCCGGTGCAGTTCTTCAATATCCTGCTTGTGATTTTCAATGTATAGATCCAACTCCGTCCCGCAAACCAATTTAATTGAAAGTTGGCAGCCATTTGAAGACATGATTTAAATTGGAAAATTAAAGCAATGATTTTGATATTGTTACTTTTAATGTCGGTTCAATTCTGATTGTTTTCCATTTTCAGAGACTAAGCGTCATTGGGCATAGACCATGTCATCACTGATGTGTCTGTTGAAATATTCATATTGAAGATGCAATCAGAAATGTAATAATATCAAAAATGACAATAGCAACATCATTACTTCAGTTTCCCATTTAAAGTTGTGTATTCAAACAAAAGCCTTTTTGCTACATTGGAATACGTTGTAAATTTTGAATGATCATATTCTCCTGTTTCAAGATTCTCTCAGTGTGTTTTCCTGTTCACAGATCCGCAAAATCCGCCGCACTGCTCTCCATGATTTGCGGTGCGCGTTATTAACTCGCACCTGCAGCTGCGTCATGCAGCGTGAACAATTTGACAACACCCATGTGTGCACAGGTAGTTGGGGCAGTGTTGAACGTCCTGGCCGAAGACTTGCGCAAGTGCCGACCTGGCGTGTGCCGCATAATGTCATCGGTTTTGCGCATAATGCACGAACTTATTACCGGGGGAGCCACCAACTGAATGCAACTGTTGATGATAAATAAAGGTAATGAATTCACATTTCGAAATTCGCAAACACGTGTTTGCTTTTCAAACCGCTATGCCTCGTGGGTCGCAAGGAAGATTATCATATTGTCAATGAAAAATTGTGAAAATTGTCTCATGTCTCGAAGAAATGCTTTTCATTAATACTTTATACAGAACTCGCTGGTCCTTAAATCCATTGATGAAACTATTCTTCAGGAAATTGTCATTCGTGAGTTTAGGAGGAAGCTCATATCTTCACCATCAATGTCTGATGATACTGTTCGTTTTGATAAACATGATTGCACTCAATTGTGCATTATAAACCTCTTTGTCATAGAAATGTTTCGTCTATAATCAAGAAAAAGACAGTAAAGTCCAGTAATTATTGTGTTACATATGGCAAACTTCATAGCACTCATAGAGATCTGCGTACAGTTGATATCTACATGGACACGTCGAAATGTAACGTTAAAAGGTACAAATTAACTAATTTGATAAAAGAGAAGTTCATTAAAGTACTGCCTTTAAAACAGTATTTTGAGAAATTTGAAGGACTTGAGTTGAATGAGTGCTCCCTCAAAATTGTTCATTTTGAAACTCAATCTGCTCCGCTCTACACTGTAAATCGCTCAATACCAATTACATACGAAGGACGCATACCAAAGTATTTTTTTTGGTATATTTCTGTATTCTCTTGGTATATATTTGTATACTTTTCGTATGTTATTTCAAATGTGGTATGCTTTACATACTAAAGCCATACCAGCACAATGTTAAAAGAAAGCATCAATCATTTCCAAAGTAGGTTGATTTAAGGCCTTTTTTCAATAAATATCACACTAATGCTACTACTGTTTTGCAAGTAGTGAGATAATGACATTCAACAGCAACATTTCCAATGCTGAATTCGATTTTAATACACGTAAGTCTAAGGCATTTCATGACTGATCAATAAGTATTCAGCCATCAACAATTATGCATTATGTAATTTTGAAATTAGGCATATTATCAATCCGAAATAAAAACACATTATAATTCATAGACGCAAAAGTGGTTATGTTTTAGATATGTAAGTCAACATGTTGCACAAAAGATATCGTTTGAATGAATTGATGTTTATCAACTTGGTTTATAAAGTAGAGGTAACTAAATGTCCTGTTACTGTTGCTAGACAAGCAGCAACGACGTCAATCTCGAGGAGCGTAAAATAAAACAATAAATCTAATACACTTGAATAACCCACTATCAAAAAAAAATATCAACTACTGGTATTACTGAAAAAAGTTACTTGACAGTAGTATGTAATATATACATATTTTTTGCTATGTGACTTAAAACTGCTCATACGAAAGACATATCAATTTGCATCGGGTCTCGTATATAAAACATACCAACAACTCGTATTTCAGTGTAAAACAGCCAATCACAGATAGAATAGTTCGTATCGTTACATACCAATCACATACGAAAGTAAGTGAGATGTAGTATGAAAAAGATACCAGATCTCTGTAAGCATACCAGAATCTCGTATCAGATGTTCGTTTCAAATTGTATGCAATTTTGGTATATGTTTGTATGTAATTTTCGTATCCAGCGATTGACAGTGTAGTGTCGACGACCATTTAGAATTTGCACATTAGAAGATAAACTTGATGTTTTAGGTAATTGTAAATTAGATCGTTTGATTGTTTTGCATATTTTGTTCGTGGTTGTTCATTTTCCGCACCTTTGGATCGATTATTGATGTTACTGTCCTGCCATAGCTTTCATTTCAGGTAATGAGTATTCCTCAGACGTGAGTTCGGACATCACTGAGGTTCGAATACTGCAATTAGTTGGTCTACAAGTTTTGCTCAAGCCGTCTCGTGCTAGTATTCGTTTCATATACTCACTCAAGACATTTTTACTTCCATCCATCTTCCAAATTTCCAAATCCAATACCAAACTTAATTAAACTTCAAATTTTACAGATTGACTAAGTGGTTTGAAATAAATGTTCATCTCAACCCCGATAACCGAAGTGATCGATTATTTGAAAGAATGATTTATGTTGTAATGCCGAAACAGATTTTGCGTAGAAAATACAGATCCAATAATCGCATGCCTTCAGAATCAATAGGGCGTGCCCTTGAATTATTGCAATTAATATAATTTATAATTTTTGTATTAATAATCGCCAATGACTGACCAGTTTGCAATTACACCGACCGCCAACAGCCGGACTTGCTCTAATGGTAATCAGAGACGTATTGATGGAAGTCTACACTCTCATAAATGTTGGACTTTTAACTTGTCAAATATTGATCTTCGAAAACACGTGAAAAATGTTTTCTGAAAAACCAGCGCGAAATGGTCTTTTTTATTTCATTTCTCCAATTTTCATTTCTTGGATGCCATAGTTAGGGACGTTCAGTATAATACAGTATATTCAGGAGACCAAAGCACTTTTCTAAGTAGTTTATAGTGTGACATCCGGCGCGACGCTTCGCTTCGCTTTGCTTCGCTTCGCTTGCGCCGGATGTCACACTTTTGCGGGTTTTTTCAAAAAATCAAAATTTCAAAAAATTTCAAAAATTTAGGTAGACTTCAAATTTCACGTGGCTGAAGGCCGAAGGGTGAAAATTTAAGCGTTTTTAAAAATACCCAATTTTTCAAATTTTTCAAAATCTCAAAATTTGAGAATTACAATCGGGCGAAGCGCGAAGCCCTAGAACCTTCGGTTCGATTTTCACCCCCCGCCAAAATCATGACCGTTCCAGGACACTGAAAATTAGTATTTTTAAAAACGTCTTTTAAATCCATTTTTCAGGTTTTTAAAATATATCATGTGACTAAAAATATTTGAAGGAATTGACATATTCTTAACAATAAGTTTAGGTACTTTTACAATTGTCATTCAATTGTAGAGAACATCTGCTTCCCGCATTTAAGAATAAAATGCATTTCAGTGTAAGGAGCTTTGTCCTCCAACTCAAACATTTGAAAGGAAACAATGTATGAAAGAACAAACAGCTGCTACTACTCTGTGAAACAATGACATTTTAATTGTACGTTAGGCGAGTTGTTTTAAATTCTTGTTAGTGCGTCAGCACATCCGTATGACGTTAAGATATCTGCCAGCTGTACTGTTTTCATTTATCTCTCTCGTCTGTCATTGTATCGTGTGCTCAGATTGTTGTGTTATTATTTCAATCAACACTTATCATCTGCTTGCTCTCATCGTTCCGCTATCTTTAATTACGTTATTCTTATATTTTGAACATAGTGATTTGTACTAATTTATCCGTCAATCATGAGTCAAGCAGTCGTTGAACAACAAGCCAACATAGCAACGGTACTTCCAGAGTTCTTCAAAAATATTGCGGATTTGTTCATTCCATCGGAGAAACATTCTGAATACTTTTCGTATATAGACCAGCAAGTGAAGAAAGCGCCTCTACTCTTCAATCCTGACGCTATACGTTCTGCTCGAAAAGCATACAAAGAGCAACATAAAATCGCAGCCAGAGCAAAGAAGGAAGCAGCACTTCCCTTCAGAATCGAAACATTTACAAAACAGTTGAAGGAAAGTGTTGTTGAACGTCATACATTCATCGAATCAGTGGAATATTTTACAGAACCGGCGGGGGACATATCAACGACAGTGAATTCTTTGAAACAACACTTGAAATACGAAAAACAAAGCCATCTTTTGAGTGTCACATGTAAAATTTTTATTGGAAAACACGCAAATCATATATTATCCTTGTGTGAGAATAATAAAGCAGATTTCACATATCTCTTAAAACATCACAATATTAACTTTTCACGAACTGAATTGAGTTTCGCAATGAAGTTGGCAAAACTGGCAGATAAATATCAGACTCTTTGTAGAGTCTCGCTTCCTATACGACTGTTAAAAACTAATCTTTCAATCTTGGAGCAGTGTCTTTCACAAGATGAGGGTTTTTGGAATAATTGATTATTCAACCCTTCTGTTTTAAATGCAATGTTATTTCCTCTTGCACATGTAAATACAATAGAGTGTTTCATCCAATGAAACCTTGTCCTCGCGTGGACAGAAAACCCATTGTTTAGAAAATTTGTATCTGTCGGTTTTAAATGCAATGTTATTTCCTCTTGCACATGTAAATACAATAGAGTGTTTCATCCAATGAAACCTTGTCCTCGCGTGGACAGAAAACCCATTGTTTAGAAAATTTGTATCTGTCGGTTTTAAATGCAATGTTATTTCCTCTTGCACATGTAAATACAATAGAGTGTTTCATCCAATGAAACCTTGTCCTCGCGTGGACAGAAAACCCATTGTTTAGAAAATTTGTATCTGTCGGTTTTAAATGCAATGTTATTTCCTCTTGCACATGTAAATACAATAGAGTGTTTCATCCAATGAAACCTTGTCCTCGCGTGGACATAAATCTTATTGTTTAGAAAATTTGTATCTTATATGCAATGTTATTTCCTGTTTTAAATGCAATGTTATTTCCTGTTTTCAATCATTTTCATTATGTTGTTATATGCAATGTTATTTCCTGTTTTAAATGCAATGTTATTTCCTGTTTTAAATGCAATGTTATTTCCTGTTTTAAATGCAATGTTATTTCCTGTTTTCAATCATTTTCATTATGTTGTTATATGTCGTCATTTTTCTCTCATCCAATGAAACCTTGTCCTCGCGTGGACAAATTTACATGTATTTCAATGTATCCAAATTGAATGTATGCAAAGTGGTTGTAACCAAATTGAAATATCCATGTGTTGTTTTTAATTTCTCATTTACGGGAATATAATAGAAATATTGTATCTTCTATAAAAATGAGAAACATCAGAGACTTCCAAAAAATATACAGCAAACAAAACCACATTAAATTTCGATTTAAATGAGATTGCTAAGCAATTGGGAGAAAAGAATTTTCACATATTGATGAGTAATGAATTACTATTGTTAAAAGATGAGCGAAACACCAACTCTATGTAGTTAAACACTAACACAATGCAACAATGTAACGTTTAAATTTAGATTAAATTAAATAATTTCAAAATCGAATAAGTAGTAAAGAAAGACATCATTAGAGACCAGTTTTAAATCAATACCCCCCCCCAAGTAGTAAGGAAAGTCATCATTATAAAAATGTTTTAAATCAATACCCCCTTCTGACTAAGTAGTAAAGAAAGACATCATTAGAGACCAGTTTTAAATCAATACCCCCCCCCTTCTGACTTCTAGGGGTCCCTTAAGAAATTTTTTTATTATAAAATGAGCAACATAAATAAGTTTTTTAAATTATATGGAACGCAAACTACGACAAATTTCGACCTAAAGAAAATCGCTAATCGATTAGGAATAAAGAATTTTCATGTTCTAATGAGAAACGAATTACAATTCCTAAAAAATAGGCCAACAGGAACCTTCAGTTCCCGGAACAAAGTTCCATCAATAACTGTAAATTTCATAACGAATCTTCACACTTCAGACCAAAACGGCGTACATTGGTCAGCAGGTATCTTTAGTAAAAACGGAGATAATTATTATTTTGACTCATACGGTTTGCCCCCTACAAATGAAGTAAAAGAATTACTTGGAACGGGAACATACAATACATTTCAAATTCAAAAACCGGGAACAACTTATTGTGGACAATTATGTTTATACGTTTTGTACAAATTACAAAAAGGAGTATCATTTCTAGATATTATGTTAGAGTTAAACAATCTATAACTCAAGCGAAGCTAGCTAAAGCGCCACCTAAAGGTTAAAGCTCTGTTTTCTGTAATTCATTTTGATAAAAACGTCCTCTGATATCCTCATTATCTAAATCTTTAATTTCATAAGTAATCGGATAACTTTGATTTATTTTACAAATTTCAAATATTTCTTTAGTCCAATAACCAACAAAGCCCTTTTCAAATTTATTCTTATATTTAAATATTCTAACTCTATCTCCAATTTTAAATTTCGGCTTAAGTTTCTGCAAATTCGGATTACTCTCATTCAAATTATTATTCTCGAATATTTTCTTTCGTACTAGATCAGGGTCGTCAGAAGCATTCTTTGGAGTTTCTTCAATACCAGAATGAACTTTATTATTGTACTCATCTACAATTCCTGGTAATATTTTTAACCATTTCTGATTTCTTTGCTCAGTAAATTTCTTGAATAATTTATTTTTTAACGTCCGATTGAATCTTTCTATCACTACGGCCTTCCCTGCATTTTCAGTTGAATAAACAGTTTCAAATAATGGTTGAACGTTTCGGTTATAAAATTCCGACCCTTTATCAACAAACAATTTTTTTGGCTTTCTCTTACTTTCTTTAAAGATTTCTTCAAACGCATATTTAACTGATAGACCACTTTTGTTTTTTAAAGGCTTTACCCAAGCGTATCGTGTATATAAATCTATAACGGTCAATGCGTATTTGTAGTCCCTTTCATTCGGCATATGAATAAGATCAGCACTCCAAATATCATCTTTATTAAATACTTTTACTTTCAATAAATATTTAGGCTTTCTATATTCTTTATGAATTTCGGACGCGTAGGTTCGAGCGTTGCTCTCAGAGTTATTAGTTCGAGCGTTGCTCTCAGGGTTATTAGTTCGAGCGTTGCTCTCAGGGTTATTAGTTTCATTTAAACCCTGACCGAATAATATTTTAGCTTGTAAAGCTTTCTTAACAAACATTCTTTCAATTTTTTCTCTAAATGTAGGATTTTGAATACTATCTAATTCTTGAATCATCTTCTTATCAGCTGCATGTCGAGAACTTAGATCATGATTTCGATAAGCTAAATCATGCCTGTAAGCTGCGGCATCTACTCTATTTATCGGTTCTTCACCTGGTTTCGGATTATTATTCTCATCTAGTCTTATATCTAATCGAGTTCCTGGACCGGTATATGAATGACCAGGAAGATGTTTTTCTTTCGAATATTTACTCCAAATAAATCCAGGAAAGTTTTCTAATGTTTTTTGTATATCACCACCGAAGTGGTATGGAACTTTGTTCTTGTCACCTCCAATATGCTGACAATTTGAGTTTTTATTTTTGTTTAATAGATAATTTAATAAATCTAAATTAGAAATTTTTAATTTAATTAAATTTTCGGAATTTGTGGAATTCATTTTAAAAGATAAAAAAAAATTTAAAAGATAAAATAAAATAATTGTTTTACCGAAAAGAACCAAAGGTTCTGAGGTTATTACCTTATCATACTAGGACTTAGATATATTCCAGAACCATCTTTAGTTTCTTTAATTTCAATTAAATCATCAACATTGTGGAGAATATTTTTAAGAACTCGTTTTCCTTCATCAACTAATTTTAATTTACTAATAAAATTATCTACTACTCCTTCACCCCTAGCAACTTTCTCTAACTCTCTGTTATGACGTTTTTGTTCTTCTAATGCTGCCTTCTCTGATTTATTTTTATTTACTGCTTGGACAATACCAGCTGTCCCACCTGCAACACTTCCTGCTGCAGCTATGCCTCCTATTATTAGTGGAATTAATGGGAGAATCCCGCCATTCTTTTCTTCTTGTAATTGAATATTCTCTATCATTGGTTTACTTATGTAATACTTTTTTTTATTAATCGTAATAGTTTTAGGGGTATTTTTGTCAACAATATTACGTAATTTTAATTCAACAGTTTTATTATTAATATTACTTTTCGCTTGCGACATTTTTAATAAAAAAAATTTTAAGTTATCAAAAATTTAAATCTATTCTAGTTATGAAAAAATTTCAAGTTACCAAAAAATTTTGATATATTCTAGTTACCAAAAATTTTAAGTTACCAAAATTTTTAATCTATTCTAGTTATGAAAAATTTTTAAGTTAAGAATTTTTAATCTATTCTAGTTATGAAAAAATTTTAATTAACTTATCGGAGCGAAGCTCCTCTGGCTTTAGCCTATCCTAGTCATCTTTCCATTAAGAATTTCAATAGAATATTTTACATCTTCTAGCAATAAACCATAAGCCATCAATGAAGTTGTGGAATCTTTCTTTTCAATATTAATTGTTACATCACAACCATTTTTAATAATATCTTCAGATTGTGCACTTAAATCGAAACAGAAAATTGGATATAAATGTCTCCAATCTCCAGGAGTTAATTGTGGTTCAACTCCAAATTCTGTACAAAGATTTCGATAACAATCATATCCTTCCATAAATTGATTATTGGTATCATCGAATCTTAATGGATCAATTGGATATCGGGTTTGATTTAATGAAACTTGTAAACTTCGAATTGTATTAATATGAAAAATATTATTGTTCTTATCAAAACTTGGAGAATTATTTCTTTGAAATGTTAGTAATAAATATCTTGGAGTATTCGCAGTTCTAGTAAAATGCCAGTTAAATCTTTGTTCGGAAAAAGTTACTGAACTAGCAGTACGCTTTAGAAAATTTACTGGAATTGGTTTGTTAGTATTTAATCTTTTTGCAATAGCTGTTTCAACCTCTAAACTAGGAGTAATATGCTTAATCCACCATTCAAGTCTATCAATTTTTAAATATGCTTTTTTCCCAGTCTTACCAAAAAAGATTAATTCATTATTTGCTGTACGATGAATTATTAATTTAAATTTTAATTGATATGATATTTTATCATAATCTAAATATCCGAATAATGGAGACAATGACCAATTAACTGTCTGTTTACTTTTCTTGTTAAATTCACGTCTTTCTTTATATGCTTCATTATTTGTTTTATTTAAATGTTTTGCAATATTTTCTACATCTTTCGCAATTCCTGCTGCATCTGTTCCAGCGTGAGTTAAATCATCAACAATTATACCATCATTAGTATCAGGAAACCAACCTTCGATTTCATACTTTTTATTATTTTCACCAATTGTTACAAATCTAAGCATTGTATCAATTACACCTGGAGAATCACTTATTGTTTCTATATTTTGAGTTGCAACATCTAAACGCATTTGTGTAAATAATCTTGGAAAGAAATTATTCTCTAGTGCAATATTATCGGTATCAGGTAATGGTGTTGTAAAATTAGCATCACTATATAAAGAATATTCACAGTGTAAAAATGAATCAGGTAAATATAAATAACTCTGCTGATTATCAACTTCAAAGATTAAATCTCCTCCAGTATTTACTCTACTGGAAGATCCGGGATTCATAGCAATTCTTATATAGTCATTCTTTTTTTGATTATAACTGACGAACGGAGGATCGTCTAATCTAAATTTATTTTCGATAAGCGAAGACATTTTTATAAAAAATAATTTGACTTTTTGTTTTTCTCACAGACAGAAAAAAATTTTACTAAAAAAATTACTAAAAAATTTTACTAAAATATAATTTTAGAATTTTGCTAGCCCAGCTCCGCTACAGCTTTGCTGGTTAGACCGAAGGTTGCTACTCACGCCATTTCCTCTTATTTCTTCAATTGAACGAACCGTAGGTTCTATGGCTACGCCTGTTTTTTTATTATTTTTATTTTCATTATGTTTACTATTAGACGGAGCTCCGCTCCTCAAGGTTTCCCCAACAGCTATGTTAGCAATTTTGTTTTTTGTTTCCTCTGAAAGTTTTTTTAAATTTTTTAGTTCTTCAGAATCATTCCTAAGTTTACGAATAGCTTCTAGTTGTTTTAATTCGTTTTGAGACTTGACAGCATTTGATATTGCACTAGCTGTACTACCTATAGCAGCTGCTCCTTTTGCAGCAGATGTAATCAAATCTTTATTATTTTTAATTAAGTTAACGATACTTCCAATACCAGAAAAGATGCCAGCCCCTTCTTTTTGGACGGCACCTGCGGTGCCTAGGAACTTTTGTGTTCCGACAGTTTCTACACTATCATAATGGTACACAGGTTTCTGAGATGGTTCATGAGCAATTTTATTATTTGATGCAAAATGTTTAAGATTGTGTTTATAAATTATAGGCATTTTTTAGGATTAAATTTGACTTTTGGGAAAAATATCTACGTGTTAAGATTTACGTTTGTGAATGGACAACAACTTCGAGATAACTTTATTAATTGACTGTTGCACTTTATCTATTGCGTCAAGCAGCGTGTGATGTACTTTAATTTCTTTTCTATTAACTTGCATTTTCTGCTGATTAATCTTCAATGCCGTTTTAAGAGCATTTAACTTAATTTTAAGAACATCTAATTGTCTTTTAACAGAATCTAACTGTTCTTTATTTTCTTTAGAGTTTTCTTGTAAATTTTTCTTTAATTCATTTTCTAAATTGATTTTCAGATTTTTCATTTTATCAACTTTTTCATTAAGTGAGTTTACTTCATTTATTATTCTATTCATCTTTTTCATTTGTTGAGTAATTTTAGAACTCAATTCATCAACACTTTTTTGGAATGTAGTTTGTAACTGCTTTAAATTTTTTTTAATTCTTTCAGGTAGATTTTCTATTTCATCTTCTAATTGTTCTTTTAACATTTTTATCTGATGTTTATTTTTAATTACAGCAGATTTTAAATTTAAAGAAAGTAATATTAAAATTTTTGATTGTTCAGAAATCTTTTTAAAAAGTTTTGCTATATCTGCTTCTAGCTCTCTATCCTTTTTATCAAGTTTTAATAATTTTTCGTTTAATGATTTGTCATTAAGTTTAAGCAACTTTAATTCGTTCATCAGTGGAACCAAAACATCGTTTATATATTTTTCTTTTAAATCATTGATTTGTGTATCAACATATTGTTTATTTGTTAACTCTGTATTTTGTTGCGGAAGAATAGAAAGATGCAATGGACCAGATAAAACGTCTCCAGTTTTCATGATATAATTTTCTATCTCTATTTCTAATTCACGATTATTCGGGATATATGCACCTCCACCAACATTTGGTAACATCATTTTTAAAACAATAAAAAAGTAAAACTTTTTCTAATAACAATAAAAAAATAAAATTTTTTCTAATAAAAATAAAAAATAAAATTTTTTCTAATAAAAATAAAAAAATAAAATTTTTTCTAATAAAAATAAAAAAATGGAAAATCCAAATTTAAAAAAATTATATTCGCCCGCATCATCCTGTTCTTCTTATTCGACGAAATCAACGGGATTTGAATATAAATGTTTTGATAATAATAATAATCCATGTATAGATGTTAATATTTTATTTCAATTACAAACCGAAATATTTAGAGAACAAACAAAAGGTTTACCTTCTATAGAAACTAATTATTGTTTGTTTCCAGGAGATCCATTTATTAAATTTATGGAGATTGTTAGTAAATATAATGATGTAGCTTATGTGGAATTAAATAAAGAAAATATGGTTATAATAGGTCATAATAATGTTTATGGATTTATTAGAGCAGTGTTACCAATTAGTAATACTGATTGGATAGAAACTAAAATTATTAATTATATCAATATTAAAGAATTAGTTAAAAAATTAAAATCTTTTTCGAAAGAAAAAATTAGATTATTTGTTGACGATCAAAATCAATATAACATTCACATAGAGAGTAAAAAACATAATGAAGAATTATTATGTCAAGTTTATTATAGAGACACAATTTATAAACAAGAAACATTAGAAATGCCCCAAAGATATGATGATGATACGTATATAGGATTATATTCCAACTTAAATATTAATTTATTAAAATCTTATATAAATGGTTTAGCTCAACAAGAGAAAATTTATATGTGGACTACACCTTATACTATTAACAATGACCATAATCATAATAAACGAACTGAAGGTTCTAGGGCTTTGCCCGATCTTAAAGAATCTTATGATAATAATGATGATTCTGTAACATCTGAAAAAGGTGTAAATGGTAAAAAAGATTATAAAAATATTAGTAATTATAAAAATTTATCTAAATTTCATTTTCTTACAATTGAAAATAATAATGATGGCATAGTTGAAGATACTGTTAGACAACTATGTGTCGGGTCTACAAAATTTAAATTAGGATTTACATCTAATCAATTTAAAATTTTATCATCTTTAATAAAAACTAAAAGTGATTCAGATTATGGTGGTGTTATTAAATTTTCCAAAAGAGATCAAAGACCAATATTTTTCTCTATTATATTATTATCAGATAAAAAATGTAATTTAGAATTAGATATTCCAATAAGAGAATGGTATCCTATCATGGAAGGGCATCCTATACCAAAAAGTGTAATTTATGATGATGAAGAAACAATTTATGATGATGATGAAGAATCAATTGATGATGATGATGATGAATCAATCGTTAGTGAAAAAAAATTTAAATTATCTTTTGATAAAACATTATATGATGAAACTTAATATGATAAAACTTAATAGAAAATACCAAAATATTCGATAAATATATTTTCATATGTAATAAAATTTTTAGATGTAATAAGTTTTTAGATGTAATAAATTTTTAGATGTAATAAGTTTTTAGATGTAATAAAAAAATTATTATTCCCACGTGTCATCATCATCACTTAAATTACTCTCACAGATGATTGTTTGAAATATTTCAGCTTGAATATCTTCTCCGTTATAAGGTAACATAATTTCATTTTCATCAGGTGCTTGACGTTTAAGAATATTTATTTGACCAGAAAATTTTTTTTCTTCAGTATTATTATTTTTATCAGGAATACTAATTCCAGTTTCTAAAGATCTTTTCCATGGTTTATTAACTGTAGTCGATAATGTTTTCCCCGAATATAATTTTAGAAAATCTTCTACTTTTACTTTATTTTGTGAATAACCTTTGAATGTTTTCTTTTCACTAAGTCTCCCTTGCTCATCTACAGTAATACAGTATTTTACTTTAGGTGCAATAAACATTGCAAAAATAATTCCACCATTTCCATAATCATTTTTCCCTTGACACAATTCTCCTCCAACATATCCAGCAGCGTCTAATTTATTAAAGAGCTCATTGGAAATATATATTGAATCAGTATCTGTATAATGAATGTATTTTTCTTTGAAACCATTAATTTCTAAAATAAAGTTATTCATGATTCTTCTAGAGTGAGAAAGAATGAAAGAACCTAAGTGTGATGGCATGAATGACGTCTTCCCATCTTTTACAATATTAGTTTTGAGAAATTCATCATCTTCCATTTCTACTTTCGCTAAATATTGTTCATCATTTAATTTTTCATAATCTTTTACTTCTTGAGTGAAATTTTTTCTCAATGTATTCTCATTCCATAAATGATATTTAGTGGTTATATCTTTTTGCACAGTTTTGCCATATAGCGAATTCATCAATAATTTAATTAACTCATCACCTACAGTATTTCCTTCTGTTTTATATCTTTTTCTCAAATTAAAAAGTTTTTCAATATAATTTCGAAATGGTGAAACTTGATAATTTTTTTCATAAATTATACCATCAGTAATATGTAAGATTTTTCCCCCACATCTAACAATTTCTTGTATGTCAACAGAAGTTAATACATCATAACATATACCATTTCTAAACCTGATTACTTTTACATGAGAATTATTATTTTGATTTTTAACTTTATCTTTTATAGGAACTGGTTGGAAAAACATATCATTCGGATATTGAAACACAACAGAGAATATTCCAGTTTTAGGTCTAAATGTTTGATTATTAAATTTATATACTATTTCCCGCTCTTCTTCTTGACGAAATTTTCTAGCTGATTCAGCTTTAGGGTATTCTGAATTTTCATCATACATAGCTGATGGATATAAAGATGTTGCATCAAAAGCCATTAGAAATTCATTTTTTTGTTCAAGTAGTTGATTTGAAATTTTCTTACAAATTTCAGTTTTATCTCCTAAATCTCGATACTGTTTCATTAAATCTATTAAATTATTTCCAGGGGACAAAGCCCCACCAGCGTAGCGACCAAGGGACAAAGTCCCCCCAGCGCAGCGACCAGGTAAATACTGTTTTAATATTGGTAACAAGATGCTACAAAATGGCGATATGTATTTTCTTATATTTGCTGAAACTCTTCCACCTTTAACAGATTTTCTAATATAATTTCTAGCCCATAAATCTATATGAGAATGAATATTTATATTGTCATTTTGTACGCTTTTCATCCAACCGTTAAATGTTAAAGCAGAGGATGTTAAATTAGTAGTTATATCTTCACCAACTAAATCTCGCATAACATTATTATATTTGTAGATACAAAAAGCTAAAGAAAGAATATCGTTAACTAAATATGGTCTCCATTCATTTTCTTTTTCTTTATAATTTTCATGTGTTATGTCTCCAATTTCATAATTTAATTTACACACATTCGTAGGAATTTTAAAATTCTCACACCACTTAGAAAGACTTGTTTTTACATGTTGATAACTACATTTCATTATAATAGTTTGAAGTGCTAATTTACCTGAAAGTGAATCTTTTTTCATATTGTTTTTAAATCTAAGAGATTTTTGAATATATCTACTAACACATTCAGTTGTATAAGGATTTTGTAATGAAGCAGTCAATATTCCTCTTGAAGTTTTAAGAGGCGGTTTAGATAATTTAAAATTAGCTTTTATCGGAAAATAGGAATCAAAACCTGATGAATTGTGAGCTATTAAAGTTACTCTCGAATAATTAAATTTTCCAAGAGTTTTAAAAAATTGATGGATCGGACATACGTCCTCTGGGTTTCCCCCGATCGAACATTCATCATCCTCAGTTCTCGTAAATATTTTCACACAATTTTGAAGTTTATTAAATTCTAATTCAGTTAAATTATTATACTCATTAATCTGTTTTTTAAGTTTTTTAATTTCATCTTCATCTTTTGATCGTTTAATTTTAATCATATCACTTAACAAACGTGTTTCTAATTCTTTCAATCTTTGTTTCGGTAAGCAACATATAAATTTATTAAAATTAATAGCTCCTACAGCGTAAGGAATAGGATGAGCTGTTGAACAGTTAGGATCAGGAAAAGTTTCGAGATCCCAAATATATGTTGAAGCATAGTCAATTTTTTTCTTTGTTATGATTTTATATGGACGCGTTGTTAGATTTTCATCAGTAACTGTTTTATATATGGGTTTGAAATTATTTTCAATTTCTCTAATAGCTTTTAATTTATGAGATTTATTAATTAAACAATAGTGACCAATTGTTGAACCTGCGTGAAAATAATTGTAATAAACATAATTATGAAACGTTTCAATTCCTCTAGGATTTAAATGACGATTGGCAGGACTATAATATTGAACACATTCTCCAAAATATTTATTGAATTGAGAAAATTTGCAGTTTGACATTACTCCTGTTCTAGATGTGGCTTTCTCTTTATATAAAAAATTATTAAACATTTCTTTCATCATTTCTCCTTGTTCTTCATTAAAACCTCGTAAAACATTATAACATTTAATAAAACAAAAATCTTCAGAAGGAATATAACAATATTCACCGAAATATTCTTTGATTCTATATTTCATATTAATCCCTGCCCCTCTATGCGATCTTTGTACTAACTTCATTCCAAAATCTTCATATTTAATATTACCTGTAAAAATCCATTCGTTAGCATCGGATTTCTCATCCAGATTCGAAAACCATGTTTCAAATGATTTTTTATTATAGAAGGTTACGTAAAAATTTTGAATTATATTTTCCTGATCTTTAACAACTTTTCCAAATAAATTAATAATTTTACCATTTGCTAAAAGTTTCCGCATATCATTTACTACATTAATAAAAGATACATTTTCATATTTAATTTCATTTGGATTAAATAAATTACATAAATCATCACCAAGTTCATCCTTAATTCTATCATCAAAAAAGATATCACTAATAGGAGTTTCTAATATTTCTTTTGTTCCACGTTTCTGTTTTTTAGTATTACGTCTAATACTACGCCTAGTACGTTTCTGTTTTTTAATACGTTTACTACGTTTACTATGTTTAATTTGCGCATCAAACTCAGCAGTTTGTTTCTTGATTAATTCATCAATCCTAGACGTTTGTCCGAGAGACATTTCACGATTCATATTTTTTAAAAGAAAAAATGAATTTTTACATAGAACCTCGGTTCCGTTTTTACATATACACAGGAATATGTAATTGATGTAATGTTTCTAATTCATGTGTTGTTAAATGTTCTTTCTTAACCAACCACCATAAATTATTATACGCCAAAAATACTCGGAAACTTCTTAAACAAAGTGGAAAGTCTTTTGTTTTAACACACGGTTTAATACCATGTTTTGTTTTATAATCTGTAACGAGCGCAACGTATTTATGATGATAATAAAATCTAACTTCTTTCTTCGAATTTATAGGATTTGTAGGATGACGATAATCTTTTAAAACTGGTACATGCTCTATCTTATAATCATTCAACATATTTTTTTTTTATTTTTATTAACAAAAAAATTTATAAGAAAAAATTATTCGGTCACTCCGTTCGGTCACTCCGTTCGATCACTCCTCGAAAATATTTTCTATAACTCTATCATGAATTTTTTTATCAATATTAATTGTAATGAAGCCATAATCTTTTGACCAAGCATTGTTACACGATTGTTTAAATTCATCTTTATTTCTTACGCATAAATCTCTTAACAAATCACTTAAGTTTCTTGCATTTATTTCAAATAGTATAAATATATTTGCATTCTTTCTAATAACACTTCCGTCTAATGAATACATACTTTGTGTTAAATAAAATACACTACAGTTATTATGTCTACCTCTTGTGAAATAATTTCTCTGAACTGACTGATTTCTATCATTAACACAATCATCAAAAATTACACAATGTTTCATTGTTTTATCTAGTTTACTAGGATCTTGCATATTACCACTATCATCTATTAATTGTATCTTTATATGGTTATTTTTATTAGATTCTACTAACTGATTATTTTTTGCTGCTTCTTCACACCACGAACTTATTTCTTCTTCATCTTCAGATTTTTCATATTCTTTGAATAATGAAGCAATTGCTGTTTTTTTAAGATTATTTTCAAATCCATATTTTAAAAATTGATAGACGGGTTGTTCTGCCGTTGTTGTATAAATTATAAGATTGTTATAATCCAAAAAATTTGGAGTCGTTAAAATTTTAAATAATAGATACGTTTTTCCACATCCTGATCTTCCACAAATAACTGCTAAAACTTTATTAGATAATTTTGGATGATGATTAAATTTAAGTTTTTTTTTATTTAATGGTAGCACTTCACTCATTTTTTAATAAAAAAATTTATTTTTATTTTATTTTTGTTTTTAAAGAAGAAGAAGAAAATTAAACTTCTCTAGCTTCGCGTGGGAGTTTATACCTCTCGAACGGGAGTTTATACCTCCCGAACGGGAGTTTATACCTCCCGAACCAAAAGATCTATCATAATCTCTTCACCTCCAAAATTTATTTCTTGTCCTTTCTCATCAGTGATTCTAATGCCAATGTTGTTAATAGTTTTTCTTGTAATAGGAAAATATATTAATGTTTGTGGAATTACATTTAATCTATAACCAATGGGTACAGTAAAAGCTGGAAAACTGAATATTAAATTTGATAATTTACCATTTATATATCCTCCTTCAATAATGTCACAATGTACAACAATTGAATTTATTTCAGTTATTTTTGGAATCTTCTCACCTAAATGATAACCTTGTCTATAGGTTTGTTTATTAAATCCTAATAGCTTTGACAATGATCTATCATGATTAAAATCAACTTGATGATTTTCGTCTAAAGTAAGAGAAAATTTATTAACTGCCGGTTCAACTGCAAAATGTAATTGTTTCTTATCTTTAAATGGTATACCTAAATGTCTCTTAATTTCATTTGATATTGTTTCAACTTCGTAAGAACCAGGAAGAAAAGTTAGTATTTTCCATGTTTTTCCTTTATCAGTAGAATATCTAAATTGATCATTCACATCTTTGATAACGTTTTGAATAGTGTTAAATGTAGAGAAACTAGTCAATGCAATTTGATAATTTTTATTCTGTTCTAAATGTAGAATGGGTTCTAAATTACAAGTGTGTGATGAAGTAGTTGTTATAATTTTTAACGTCGTACTAAATTTTGATGAACCCAAAATCTCTGTTAGATTTTCTAAATGATTATTAATTTTGTCTAAATCTGCTGAACACATTTTTTAGTTAAATTTTTGAATAAATCTTATAGATAAAAATCGTAGATAAAAATCATAGATAAAAATCATAGATAAAAATCATAAATAAAAAGCATAGATAAAAATCATAGATAAAAATTAGAAACAACATATTTCAGCTACACTTTTATAATCCTCTTCATTTAGTATCTTCTTTTCTAACAGTCTTTTCAATATAGCATGAATTTCATTGAAACTAGAATTATGTCCTTCTTTTATTGCAGATATTAAAATATTTAATCTATTTAGTAATTCTTGTGGATCGTCTGGTAAAAATACAGTTGTTTCAGTTTTCTGTTTTTCAGATAAACCTTTCCCTACTTTAACTCCCGTTGATAATAAATTTTCTAATTGTTTATAACGTCTAAGAGATTTTACTGCACCAACTCTGTCTAACATAGCTTTATATTTTATGAGATCTTCTACAGCATAATTATTTAAATCTGCTCCTCTTAAAAGATTAACAAAATTTCTATCTAAATTAAAAGGAGATTTATCTGGTGAAAAAATTAAACCTCGAAAAGGTTGTGGAAATATTTCTTTTTGTCCGAGATAAAATCTAGGTATTGTTTTTCCATCTATAAATGAGATAGAATGTTCAAATTGCATAGATTTTGGTAATTTCTTATTAATGTTTGATTCTAGTAATCCATAGTCATCTAATATAGTTTTGTGCTCTGGATCTGTTATATCAATTTGTTTATCATTATTTGTAAGTTCCTTTTCAAGAGTTTTAAATGGTTTCATAGTTTTTTCAAAATCAGTTTTTACTTGCTCGGTTTGCTGCATTTTTTCAAACATATCAGATTGAATACCAGCTTTTATCATTCTATGTTGAAGATGATTTTCTTTCATAATATTTCTTTGTTTTATTAACTCTTCTAATTGTTTTATTCTTTTAAAATTATCAGCTCTAATTTTATCCATTTTTAAAATATAATATTTGAATTTTGTGGTAACATTGGAATACAACAAAAACATTTTACTGAACAAATTATTTTTTTATTGCTTTGTTGTTTGACATCCTTTCGTTTAAAGTTTTCTCTTTTTAAGTTTTGTTTAATAAAGTTTTGTTCAATAAAGTTTTGCTTAAATTTTCGCTTAAAGTTTTTAGCTCTTCTAAAAAAAATTTGTCATTTTCTTCATTAGAAATTTTAGCATCACTAGAAATTTTGCCATCCTTTTTATTTTTATCATCAACTTTTTCTTTCTGTGATTGAAATAATATTTGATTTACTTCATTAGCTATTTGATCAAATTTTTCAATCTCATCTAACGTAATAACATTATCATCACATACTCTTTGAAAGTAGTAATGTAGTTTATCATATACTTCTTTAATATGTAAATGCTTAGTTTTTAATGATTTTCGTTTCTTAGTTATTAAAGATTTATCTAACATTGTAACAAGTGAAGTTGCAAAAACACCCGTACCTGTTAAAGCTGTAGCAACTACTGGAATTACTAAAACACCTGAAGATATAACAATTGTCAAAGCACCTAAACTTATTGTTAAGAATATGCCAATTCCTTGTGTTACATTCTTAACTTTAGTCCATCTCTTTCTTAACTTTTTATAATGCTCTAATCTTAATAATAATTGAGATTCCTTATCTTTCATATACCTAACTCTATCTTTGTGTTTTTCTTTGTTCATTTTTTCAATGTTAATCTTTTCAATGTCCATTAAAGTAGAACTACGTTCATATGATAACGAAGGATATATTCTTGCGGTTTCTTCCACTTTTGTTTCATCCACTTTTGTTTCTTCCATTTTTAAAGAAATATTTTTAACGGGCGAAGCCCTGAACCTTCGGTTCGCAAGTCACATGATATATTTTAAAAACCTGAAAAATGGATAAAATTCATGAATTTGAAATTCTCAACTTTTATGATTTTCGGTGTCCGGTTTTACATGACCTGGAACGGTCATGATTTTCAAGGTAAAAATTGTAATTCTCAAATTTGAGATTTTCAACTTTTATGATTTTCGGTGTCCTGGAACGGTCATGATTTTCAAGGTAAAAATCGAACCGAAGGTTCTAGGGCTTCGCGCTTCGCCCGATTGTAATTCTCAAATTTTGAGATTTTGAAAAATTTGAAAAATTGGGTATTTTTAAAAACGCTTAAATTTTCACCCTTCGGCCTTCAGCCACGTGAAATTTGAAGTCTACCTAAATTTTTGAAATTTTTTGAAATTTTGATTTTTTTGAAAAAACCCGCAAAAGTGTGACATCCGGCGCAAGCGAAGCGAAGCAAAGCGAAGCGAAGCGTCGCGCCGGATGTCACACTATAAACTACTTTTCTATGCTAATGTGAGAGAGTGCTTTTCCACCCCATACTTTTGTCATGATGCATTTTTATCCCAATCATTCTATCATCTTAGACTTCTGCCTAATCTTTTTCAGTCTTAAATCTTCTGTGTATATTTATATCTTTAACATGTAGTCTTGCAGAACCATGCTTGTTTCGAAAGAGGTGCTTCAGATGATCGTAGCAAATTTCATGTTTCTGCTTTCTTGTCCTATGCCATGCTGGCTTGAATGATAGAATATTCTGAAATTAGTCCACTTTAATAGGCCTAAGATTTTTTTGTATATTGAAATAATTGATTTCCATGACTCAATCACTGAAGACTGGACCAATGAAACTCAATTTTCAAGATTAAAGTTCTTTTCGATATATAAGACTTGACTTAAGACTCGGATCAATTGTCAGTGCATCAACTGCTTCAATCCGTGGACTTCTCAAGAATTTTAATCCAATAGAAAATCTGCTGGCCCATCCTGAAGAAGGTCACCGCATGCAAACCAACCTCATTGACAGACTTTGTAGACGTAGACATATAAGGCTGTCTGGTACAAAGAAACCGCCTCCGATACTGGGTTCAATTCGTGCATTGCTCAAAAGACTTCCGTTATCTTGGAGGCAAAAAAGGAAGTGTCACCAAATATTAACGTTTGCCTCTATTAACTGTTTCTATATGTTTTTAACACTCTTTGCGCGGTGAAATAGTGTTAGGTTGATACTCTGCAATATTTTAAAGCATATGCAAAATTGATTTTCTCAGGAATTATTTATTTCTCGGCTAGCACTTGCTAAACTCATTGCAAGCATTAGGTAGATCATTCCAATGTTACAAGTGAATATGTCTGAACCAGGGATCTGGAGTCGGAGTCCGTGAGTCCTATCATTTGTGCTGGAGTTGGAGTCGGACTCCGGACCCAAGCCTATAACTAGATCCGAAATATAATACAAACAAATTATTTATCCTCGTACATAGCTGTCACTAGTGATGCAAATGGAAAATTTTCCGTCAAAATTTTCCGGAAATTTTCCAATTTTTTCAAAATTTTTCGGAAAATTTTCCACTGGAAAATTTTGAAATTTATTTTTTGGTGATTGACGTTTTTTCTTTTGTTTGGAGACTTATTATAGTCGTTTGAAAAGACTATGTAATATTCAAAGACCGAAAACTGTATGTTAACTTTTGGTACCAACTGCACCTTTTCCATGTCTATTTCAGATCTTTCCAAATGAATTTCAGATATTAATTGGATTTCAGATTTCTCTAGCTGGATTTCAGATATCTGTCAGAAGCTCAACTTTGAAAAGATCTTAAATTCAACTGGAGATTCATGTGGATCATATCTGAAATTCATTTGGGCAGATCTGAAATCGGATTGGAACTATCTGAACCATCTGACCTAGAAATGGAGGATGTGTGTCCTCAGCGAAGATATCGGACAATACGGCAGAAGTTTGAAGCTATCATAGATATTCTTTCACTCATCACAGATATCTTTAGTGACCAAATATCTCACGAGTTTACAGTCTTTGTGTCTTCCAATATGGTCGCTCATGAATGCTGCGTGGACTGTGTGTTTATACTTCACTTGTTCATCAACACATGAAGAATTTGTATCACTATGATCAACGCTGCATAATAAAGCTTAACTTTCAAGCTAACAATTAGCAAACTCCAAAATGAAGTACATTATTTTTGCTCCACATCTTTCACATTGCATGAAAATACACCCCTATTGTAAAGCAAGATTCACGTTATCCCAAACGGTGTCTGTGTGATAATTAGAAATGCTAACAATTTAGCACAAGCCACTGGTGGCAAAGGAATGTTCAAAAATCCGCGGACGGAACTCGTATTGCTACGATCGCTTTAATCGAAATAATGATGAAATCAAGAGTTTTAGACCCAATTTATTGCTACGTAGCTGCCTCGGAAGTGGAAGCGCTCAAATTATAGGGCCTATCAAAAAATCAAAACTTTCAGAATGTTCCAAAATTTTCCAATATTTTCCATAATTTTCCACGGAAAATTTTCATCACTAGCTGTCACTGTCTTGATGTCAACTTTCTCCCTCAAACAAAAGTACAGTCGAGACAGCAGTAAAAAAATAAGCTTGTAATTGTAGAGGGAATGAACCGTGATAGTGAAAAAAGGATTGTCTTTTCACTCGGTCATCTAGTAGAGAAGACAAGCCTTCATAGCCTCGATCACACCTACGCACCAAAGGTCACGTCGGCGACAAAAGTAAAACATTAGTTTGTTTGAGAATATTATCTCTTACCCAAACGTTAATCGTGTGTGATTTCTCTTCCAAAGCGCATATTAAAATCAAAAGTGTACTCATTTTTTTGAAGAAGGATGGGGATTTTTCTGCCTGGTAGAGACTGGAGAAAACCGTGTGAAGCACAGCACATCAACAGGATGGGAGGAGCAGAGTAGCATGCATCCAACTGAAAGCGACAGTTGATCAACTTTCATCGAAAATGATTGATAACTGATGCAGAAATGATTACTGAAGATAGGTTCAGGTAAGCCTATAATGATCTATGATGTAGGCTACCAGTTTTTTACAAAGAAACTGGGCTATATATACTTGCCACCCGGAGTTGGAGTCCGCATACCTGGTCTGAAACACATGTTTCGTGGACGCTTCGCGGAAACTAAGTTTTCAATGAAACACCAAATACATTTGGTTTGTCAATGATCCAATGATAAAATTAAATAATAATAATAATAATCGTTGCTTTATTCAGCACTTCAAATAGAAATTCAGAAGTGGCAAGACAATTGAAAGATGATTAAAACATAATGGTGTGGTCATACAATGAGATCAAAGGTCACTAAGAATCATGCAAATCTCACAAATGAGTCTTGGAAATGTCTCAAATGTTTTCAATCAAATGTCTCAAATTTTTTTATCAAATGTCTCTTTGGAAAAGCACTGAAAATCCAAAATATTTGAAGAGTGAGCCGCCCAGTTCCCCCGCGGTCGCTGTCCAAGGAATGAATAGGCCTATATTCCAGGGATATTATAGGCCTATAAGTATTAATTGGCTACTCGAGAAAGTTGTTTTGAAATCTACTCGAAATCTGTTTGCAAGAACATACGGGCCTCATCAACATGGCTTCCGCCCCCCGCATTCTATAATAACAGCTATAATTGATGTAATTGAGAATATCAGCCGAATCAATGACGATAAGTTGCCTTTTGGATCTGCCCTAATGAGTTTTGACCTCTCACGAGCGTTCGATACAATAGATCACAGGCTGTTCATTCGCAACCTTAAAGACCACCGATTTCCCAGCGGCTGTCTCCTCTGGATTAAGAACTTCCTGCAAGATCGAACTGGCAGAGTAAAGAGTGGGTCAGACTTCTCGGGTCCCATTCGTTTGAACGTTGGTGTACCGCAGGGCTCAGTGTTGGCACATGTTCTCTTTTGCGCGTTCGTCGGAGATCTAGTTTCACCAACTCCTTGTGTATCTAGTGTCAAATATGCAGATGATTTGAATGTTGTTGTTCCTCTGAACTCGGGCAATCCTTCTTTAATTCAGGAGACACTCACTAGAGAAACCAGTTTCGTCTCAGCTTGGTGTCATCGTAACAAGCTAACCCTGAATATGAGCAAATCGAAACTGATGCTACTGACGCGTACTGAAGCAATTGAATCTATCTCATTGCCACTAGAACGAGTGTCCGAAATCAATGTTGTTGGCGTAATGCTTGATGATCATTTGAGCTGGAAATCTCACACGCGCAACGTCATCAGGAGAACAACGCAATGATTTCACATTCTTCGTCGTCTAAGAAGTGTTCTTTCGGATTCAGAACTACACAAAGTTTACACGTCGTCTGTTCGGTATCTGCTAGAATACGCATCTACAGTTTTTGTTGGCATGAACAAGGCACTCTCAAACCAGCTGCAGCAAGGCGATAACCGGACACATCGCATGATTTACATAACTTATTTCGGAAGTGGAAACATTCGGAAATGCTCATGTCACAAAAATGAAATTAAAGATATACGCATTTCACGAAGCAAAAAGTTATTTCTGTCAATTGACAATCAAAGGTATCACTGTCTGCATAACTATGTTCCGAAACGTCTCAGAAGTCAATATTCTGTTCCTTTGTGTCGCCATCTTAAAAGAAAAAGAACATTTTTCCCTGTGTTACTTCTTTCATAAATGTTGGGTTAAGCGCGCAAAGACAATTTTTACATTGAGCACTTTGTTTCGAAAGTTAACTTCCTTATGTCTTCTTTTTCTGTGTATTGCCAGTGTGTATTGTGTACATGTCCATTATGATTTTCATTTTTATACAAATATACGATTACTACAACTAATTAATTAAGAAAGTATTAATTACTTTCTTCTGTAGACTACTGTAGATTAATGAGGATCTAATGATGGTCCGATGATGAATGTGGACTGTAATTATAGTGATCACTGCATCTCTGTGCGCTATCAGATAAACTGATATGCAAAGATTCTGAGAATTCTGCCCTGCTCATTAGTGTCTTCTGGAACGAAACGTTACTCCGACTGTGATAAAAAGTATTGCGTACAGCGATTCGTCTTTCATTTTCCACGCTCGAGACTTTGAAATTATAGCAGTTTCTGCTGATGTTCGTACGTGCTGTCATTGAATTGGTGTCTTTCTCACGTTTTGATTGATGATGGCAACATGAAGCCAGTCATCATTACCACCTCTGGAGGAGAGAATTTTGTGGTTCAGTTGACGCATTCATTGCAATGTCCTTCTAAAACATTATCGTCATAAATGAAAGCAAATTTTTAATAAATTTCGCATATATTTTCTTATTGAAAAATGACCAGATATTTTCGAGGGTTTTAGGTTTGGAGAATCGGCTAGAATTCCATAGATATCAAAGCATGCCAATCTCAGCTGTTCATATTTGAATAACTTTCGCAATACTACATCAGAGAATCTTAATTTTCCTTTATTTACAAACAATCATGAGTCGCGAATCAACAAAAATGGCTTATTATCTACGTAGATTTCATGCAGTTTGTGGAATCAATAAAATAGGAAATAACATGAAGCGTAAAATGAACGTAATGAAATAGTATAAAAACGTGAAATATAGCTATTATGATAGTAGCGGTCACATGCGGTTAAAATGGGAGGAATAACAGGAGAAATGAACACACTTAATGTACATTTTTAGCAGCCCAGTTGAATTGTGACTGAACAGTGGCTGAATAAACCGCGTGACGAAGATTGTGTCTGGCTGAATTGCTGCTGCTGCGTTTTTCGATCTTTCTGTGTGTTCTCCGGGAATATTTCATCGTTTTTTGTGGTTCTTTTTGCAAATTGGTTCTGCTGTGCCTTTCCGTCATTTGTGTGGATCGTATTGTCTCTACGGTATATGGTTTTTCGCAAATCCCACAAATTGTGTTTTCCAATCTCGCCATCGGTTCAAGGTCTGTTTCAATTCGTTCCTTGATTCGCTGTTTCAGCCCACGTGATCTCTTCATCAGTGTGACGCTTCGATCGTTCGACTGTTGACTGTTGTAGACAGCTGGAATTGTCAGTTGGAACGATCTGCCAAGTTCAGATCAGCTGTTATTCATAACACTTGGAACGCAGTCCTACGCAAAATTTTTAGAATTATCGATCGGTAATCGATTTTGTCTTCATTGAATTTGGCTGAGGTGTTAACAAACCTTTGACAACTCGGTAATCTCATCGTCTGGCCTGGTGTAACGGTTTAACTGGTAATCAGTGGTCGAAGGTAGAGTGTTCGAATCCTTACCTGCAAAATTTTGTTCCTTTTTTTCTCGAAATGAGTTTTGATAATCAAATTGTCAAATCTTCAAGAACAACACGCAGTAAATCTGTCAACAACGATGGAACATTTGATGCTATAAAGGCGCTTCTTGATGAGCATAAAGTAGAGATCGTGGGTAAGATGGATGAATTGAACCACAAGGTCTCAACATTAATGTCCCGTATCGAAAAGCTGGATGACTGTTTCTCCTCCATGCTTAACGTACAGCTTGAACACAGAAGAGAAATCGACGAAATAAAACAGAGTCTATCTTCAAACGAATGGCAGGAGAATATTATGAATGAATTTGAGGAAAGACAGAATCGTGTATTGAGTCTAATTGTTTTCGGATTAGATGAGAATAGCGAAGGTTCGTTGGAAGAAAGAAAAGAATGCGACGAAAGAAACCTGAAAGATATTTTCGACTTAATGTCAGTTAATAACGTGAAATGGTCTCAATGTGTTAGAATTGGGAAAATACATGGTGCTAGATCCAGGCCTCTGAAGGTGAATGTCACTGACCTGGAGATGAAGCGACGAATATTGCAGAATGCAAATAAATTAAGGAATACATCTCGTAATAGTATATACATCAAGAAAGATTTGACACCATATCAACAGCAAGTCGATAAGAGATTGAGAGCTGAATTACAGCAAAGACGAAGCAGAGGTGAAAATGTGACGATTTTCAAAGGAAAAATACAACGCTGCAATGATGTTCATAATAATTTTCGTCTGTGATTTTAGCACGCAATGCTCAGTGTTTACCGTGTTTACCCTCATTCGCCTCTACCAATGTGAATCATGCAATATCGAAAATGGACTATATTCGTGCCTTTATTTCTTCTAGTGAACTGCAGATTTTTGCCGCTACCGAGTCTTGGTTCAGTCATGTAATTTCTGATGACGTAGTGTCTGTGAGTGATCATTTTTTATTCAGAGACGACCGTAATGATGGGCGAGTTGGCGGGGGAGTGGCGGTGTGGATAAAATTGTCACTTAGTCCAGTGCGCCTTTACCCTAACACTCCTCCCTTCGGTACAAACAGTATGTGGTTAACTCTTCCTCGTCTAAAAATATTATTTATTTGCATATATATTCCTCCTTCATCAACTAAAGCGTATTCAACTGAGGTGGCATCGTTCATCGCAAACAACATAGACAATTTTTTGACTTCACATCCAGAGTTTGAAATCATTCTAACTGGTGATTTGAACCGGTTGAACACGTTATATCTTCAGAATGCTTTCGATTTAATTGATTTGGTTACATCCCCCACAAGAGGAAATGCTATTCTTGACCACGTGTTCGTGTCATCTTCGTTAGAGAGTCAATACAGTGTTGAAATTGGCCCTCCAATTTCTACGTCGGATCACAAAACGATTTTGTGCGTTCCAAAGACTGCTACAGCTAACCAAAATGAAACGATTCGAACAGTCTACGATTTTCGTCGTTCAAACTTGCAGGCATTTATCGGGTTGCTTGAAACAATTGACCTGTCTATTTTGTATGACTATCGTTTGAGCATTGACGAAAAGTGTTGTATATTCGACGATTTTGTGAGATTCTGTTTCGTCCAGACAATTCCTGCCACCACTGTCACAATGAAAACTACTGATAAGCCATATGTAAGTCCTCTTATCAAGGCAATGATTAATCAACGCTGGACCGCCTACCGTCGAGGTGACTTTGTTATGTATAATCATTTGAGTTCAAAAGTCAAACGTCTGCTTTTCGTGGGAAAACTGAAATGGGCAAGTAAATCCAGCCAATGTTCGAAGGACATGTGGAACGTCGTTAACGAATTAAAGGGTACGAAGTATTCCAGGAACTCACATATTGATTCTTTGATTTTTCAATATGCCGATCTAGGTCAAGCAGCTGAGCATATCAATTCCGTGTTTGTATCAAATCAAAGCAATCGTCCAGACCCTGATCCTATACTAGACAAGTACGACTGGTTTCCATCTGTATCTACTGAAGATGTTTATAAGTCATTGTGTTCTCTTAAACCGAACAAGTCACCCGGTATTGATGGCATACCGACAATACTTTACAAGATTGCAGCCCATACACTCGCCGCACCACTGGCTAACATCATCAACATCTCCGTAACATCAAGAACATTTCCAAAATCATGGAAGCATAGTGTTATAGTGCCGATCCCAAAGTCTAATCCGCCATCTATCGAGGAATTACGTCCTATCTCCCTGCTCCCTGTCCCCGCGAAAATTTGTGAAAGACTTATACTAAACGCAGGTGTTTTATCACAGTTTAACAAAAGTTTTGGCTTCAATCAGTTTGGAGGTATTAAGCACTCATCGACTACTTCTGCTCTCATTTACATGCATGAGACAATAACAGCGGCTTTGGACAAGCGGGAGACATTGGGAGTTCTGGCGCTGGCATACGATTTCAGCAAAGCTTTTGACTCTCTTGGACACGATATCATCATCAGAAAATTGATCTCGTCAGGATTTCCATCTGGGTTTCTGCCTTTGGGTGCGCGAGTACCTTCTAAATCGTTATCAGTCGGTGAAACTGAATCAGCATATTTGTGCGGGAAAAGCAGTAATTTCGGGCATACCACAAGGTTCCGTCATTGGACCATACCTTTTCAATGCCGTAGTTGGAAGTTTGGCCCCCATGTTGCCAGATAATTCAATCGTAAAGTACGTGGATGACTGTACAATAATCATCCCCATTGATGTTTTTTCCTCCTCTTCGTATCAGCAAGAGCACACCAACATGATGGCCTGGTCTTCATCTGTTGGGTTGAAGATTAACTTTCGCAAAAGTAAGATGTTATGGTTCCCTAAATGTGTTACCTGCCCACGCCCCGTCCTTCCAGATATCGAATCAGTGGACTCTATTAAAATCCTTGGGGTCACTCTGTCATCTGACCTAAAGTGGCACAGTCACATACAGTGTATCAACAGGATTGCGTCAAGACGTCTGTATGCCCTTCGTGTTCTCCGTCCCTTCTTGAACCCGTCTAATTTACTCTCCGTTTATAAAGGCCTAATTCGCTCTGTGATGGAGTATTGCTCCCCATTGCTTATTGGTATGTCAAATGCTGATAAAGCTGTATTGAATAAACTTCAACATAGGGCCCATCGCATTATATGTGGCTCAGACTGCACATGTGACTATTTTGAAGACCTCGAATACAGACGTGTACAGGCATGCATAAAGCTTTTGAACAACGTATCCTCCAATGACCAACATCCCTTGCATCCCCTGTGCCCAAAAAAGTCTTCGTTTTCGGGTCGTTTCTTGCAACCGTATTGTGACACTACCCGAAGAAGAAACTCTTTCTTTCCTGCTGCCATAATTATAGCGAATAACACTCACATCGATTGACCAGCAGTCTATTTATGATAAATATGTTAACCTGCATACTACATGTAAACAAAATCGTGCGTACATTTGAACTCATGCCCCAATGTATTAATTACTGTCAATTGAAAACGTCCGAGTGACTTATATGATGACTTTGTATGATTTTCATTTACCGAATATAAACATTACTCTCTCTCTCTCTCTCTCTCTCTTGTTTAATAATGACTGTGTCAACTATATTTATATTTCACAGTGCTATAATCTCTATGATTATTGCTTCCATAATATAGTTTATGCTTTCCAAAGTGTGCATAAATTTCAAAGAGTGCAATAAACAGTCTTTATTGCACTCCTTCATTGAAATACATTAGCACAAAGGAAGTTTTTCATCCTCTACAACGAAAATCATGCATAGAATTTGCATAGAAATGCATGTACAATGGACAGAGAAGCAGGCTATCTGATTTCAAAATTGCTTTGGTTTGATTTTTAAATCATGTTAAGGATCATGATCATAGATTCTGGTAGTTCTGTGAAATATAAAGTTACTTACAGAACTCGTGCAAAGATATCCAGCTTAATTGCATTTTTCTCGATCAACAAACTATGCCCTCGCCCTTCGGGCTCGTGCATAGACATGTTGATCTCAAAAAATGCAATAAAGCTGGATACTTTGCACTTGTTGTGTAAATAACTATTA
>CAJQUW010015466.1:0-31243 GCA_907163375.1 Prostheceraeus crozeri
ACACGGGGAAGAAGTGGAGCATGCCAGCTTTCCTCCATGATCTTTCCTCATCTGGTGGATGCGCGGCAGCAGCGAGAAAGGTGATAAATAAACACATCTCTAGTCGCTGAAAAAATAACCGCCCATCCAGATGAAGTGGGATGCATAAGAACACGCACCAACTAGTACGGACTATAGAGATGTGCCTCAGGAAACATCGCTCAATGCGAGGACAATCAGTCAACAATGACCTACATCAGTGGTCCTTGTGGCCACCGACGAAGCAACTGACGAATTTATGAATTTTTTAACTTCCTCTTGTGATGCTCTTTTATCACACCTTTGTAGAACGTTTCTAAACGATAGTACTATTTTTGCTATGTATTCAATCTATAGGGAGTTGAAGTTGAAAAATCCATCATATTTCACTGATAAAGCGGCTTCCAATGATGCGGTTTTCTATCTATGTACTCACTGAGATGTCTATTTGTATTTGATATATTTCAATGAAAGAGAAAAAGAGGAGAACACGGAGATGAGAGGAGAGATATATATGTAACATAGAAAGTGTTTTACAGATAGAAATTGCACGAATTTTGAAATGGACTTTTTATTTTACCATTAGGCTATCTATTAAGATAATACTGTTAATAATGATTTTCGCCATTGACAAAATAAATGTTTTTTTTAAAAAAAAAAGAATCACGGTCAATAAATAAGGTCTTATTTCTGGACTGCACAGTCGAGTTTCTCTTTTATGAGTCCGATGTTATTGAGATAATTATTCATTATATATTAATTCTTATTATTAGTATATAATTATTAATTATAATATTCAGATAATACTATATAGATATCACTGATAATACGCGTACAATGAGAATATTAGAATAAGAATTTTTATTATTAGCATGATTACTATGAAAGAAGATCTGCATAGGAAAGACTTTCTATGGTATTGTTAATTTCTATGATTGCAAGTGAGTACTTTCTAGATGTCCATGTTTCAAATCATGGACTGTTTCAAAAATATTTGATTCATAGAAATACTATAATACTATAATGCAATTATACAATTATCTCTACTTTATTCGATTTCTCACCATAGAATTAGATCAATACATTTGCGCGCTCAATATTTCGGAAATGGGAATACATCCATATCTAATGCGTTATACAATTCAAAAATTGAACTACATCATCCCATTTATGGTCATCAATCATGACTTATGTGATTAATGAACGCAAAGAAATCTAAATGTATTTTATCAAATGAAATACATTTGAAAATCTTCCTTTACAACGCTAACACTGAACTTTCAAGTGACACACGAATAGTAAATTATGGGTGACGACGACATCGCAGCTTTAGTCATTGATAATGGTTCCGGCATGTGTAAAGCTGGATTCGCCGGTGATGATGCTCCACGTGCTGTTTTTCCTTCGATTGTTGGGCGTCCAAGACATCAAGGTGTTATGGTTGGAATGGGACAGAAAGATTCCTACGTTGGAGACGAAGCTCAAAGCAAGCGTGGAATTTTAACTTTGAAGTATCCAATTGAACATGGTATTGTAACAAATTGGGATGACATGGAAAAAATTTGGCATCATACTTTTTATAATGAGCTGCGAGTTGCACCCGAGGACATCCTGTACTCTTAACTGAAGCCCCACTGAACCCGAAAGCTAATCGTGAAAAGATGACTCAAATAATGTTTGAAACTTTCAACGCTCCTGCGATGTATGTACAGATTCAGGCAGTTTTATCTCTGTATGCCTCTGGTCGTACAACCGGTGTGGTTTTAGATTCTGGTGATGGTGTATCTCATACGGTCCCATTTATGAAGGCTATGCGCTGCCGCATGCCATTTTACGACTAGATCTGGCTGGACGTGATCTTACTGATTTTCTAATGAAAATTCTTACAGAAAGAGGCTACTCCTTTACGACGACCGCAGAACGTGAAATCGTAAGAGACGTAAAGGAAAAACTTTGTTATGTGGCTCTTGATTTTGAGCAAGAGATGTCAACTGCAACGTCTAGCTCAGCATTAGAGAAAAGTTATGAATTGCCAGATGGTCAGATAATTACTATTGGAAACGAACGATTTCGATGTCCAGAGGCCTTACTTCAACCATCATTCCTGGGAATGGAATCTGCAGGTATTCACGAAACTACGTATAACGCAATCATGAAGTGTGATGTAGATATAAGAAAAGATCTGTACTCAAATACTGTATTATCTGGAGGTACAACCATGTATCCAGGAATTGCAGATCGCATGCAGAAAGAAATATCTGCTCTTGCCCCAGTACCATGAAAATCAAGATCATCGCGCCACCAGAAAGGAAATACTCAGTCTGGATAGGTGGGTCAATATTAGCCTCTTTGTCCACCTTCCAGCAAATGTGGATAAGTAAGCAAGAATATGACGAGTCTGGCCCGAGCATCGTTCACAGAAAGTGTTTCTAATGTCGACAGTGATTCTTCTGATATTCTAAAAATGATTTCAGACATACCATAATTGCTGTTGTTTATATGTTTTGCAATATATTTGCAATTGAGTTAAAGGGCATTGTTCTGAATATTTAATTTAAAGAAGCAATGTATTTAAGAAGTTCATAATAGAGTTCAGTGAATGTTGGCATAACAGTGACAGATGGTGACAACGTACCCCAGACAGGTTGAATAAGTCACATGGCTTGTCTATATATAATAAGGTCGACTGGACACTTGGCTTTTGGCGACTTTAAAATTTCACTTATTATTAATGACATTATCATTTCATTATAATGGTCAAGGAATTAAAGTGAATGCTACTTCGGTAAAATCATTTATAATCGATGAGAATAATACTTTTAACAGAGTAATTATCAAGTAGGTCTACTACAATTTACAGCTACATAAAATGGAGGGCTTCGAAAAGTTTCTGAAATTTCTAATACAGAAAAGACCTCTTCCCCAGATAATAATTTCTTATACCGGCATTTGCATAATTTCTGTCTCAATTGAATTTCAAAATTTGCATGCACCAAATGTCTCTGTAGCCTCAAAGCTGTAAGCTATTTGATGTGTGAAAAAATGTAATGTTGATAACATTTTCAAGTTTACTAATTTACACGTTTATATCACACTGCCTACATTACATAGCTACTCAATTATTTTTATTCTAAAACCTATGCACTTGCCTCCCCAGCAATCCGTGGATAGACATTAGGATTACTGGTTCACTTGTCTTAGTCTGCTCTCGCTTTCAATAAAGCACAGCGGTACCTCTCAACTGGTCTATAAGAGAAGGCTGATGGCGGTAGGACCATGATGATTGAGTAAAAATATACATTTTCTCTCACGAGTAATTCGAATTAATGTCAGCAAGAACAGTAATTAAATAATTTTAAGCGAAAAATATATGCACAGTCGACGCTTCGGGTGCACATCCTTTCTAGGGACAGCAATAAAATGACATCGTCTAAACTGGCTCGTTATGTGCACAAGCTTAGTCCTGGGTGTCTCATGACGTCTAATCATTTTAGGATGGCACTTATTGATTAATCGCGATTCCATCTAGCTTGCTTCAATAGGGTCATTAAAGCAGCGATGAAATTCAACATCAAAATCGTCAATCGAACCGTTAAGACAGGTCTTGCTGTGTTTTGACAAAACACTTTAAAAACAAGTCTATGTCAAACTCATCAGTTACAGCGATCTCAATTACACTGGGGTAAATCCAATTTATTCCACATTTCTGTCTTTTCAGCTTTGGGTCTCAGATTTCCGTGAAAATTTGCATATACACTCATTTTTTTACGCTGAACATGAAAATCTTAGCGGTGACCACACCAAATAAAAACTTTCCATAGAAATCTAGCACTTTTAAAAAGCTTTTTTTCTACATCTCGGTCAGAGGACAAAGTGATCTCGGTCAGATAGATGTCGAATAGGAAATTCTTCGGCTTCTGCATTTGGGTTGCTGATGAAACTGGGAACTTAGCGGATGAATGCTTGCATGTAAAGCGAAGTGACCAAAATGTAATGTATTGCATATAATGTCCGTTGACCGTGACCCACCTTGTCCTCTGACCGAGATTTTTGAGGTTCCGGTCAGAGGACAAATTGATCTCGGTCAGATATATGTCGAATAGGAAACTCTTCGGCTTCTGCATTTGGGTTGCTGATGAAACTGGGAACTTAGGATGAATGCTTGCATGCGTAAAGCGAAGTGACCAAAATGTAATGTATTGCATATAATGTCCGTTGACCGTGACCCACCTTGTCCTCTGACCGAGATTTTTAAGGTCTCGGTCAGAGGACAAATTGATGTCGAACAGTAAACTCTTCGGTTTGTGCATTTGGGTTCATGAGACTGCGGGAACGTTGGACGAATACTTGAACGCGTAAAACGAAGTGATCTAAATGTAATTGCATACATTATCATGTCTTTAGACCGAGACCCTTGTACTCTGACCGAGATCTTCAATTTCAAACGTTGTCCTCTGACCGAGATTTTTTAGGTTCTCGGTCAGAGGACATTTTAGTTGTTTTTGAGTTTTTGAGAGGTTTAATTGATATAAATGAAAAATTTCTTTTGCATAGATGTTAAGAGCATGGATCCCTCCTATGCTGTGAAATTTCATCGATTCCTGACAAAATTTCTGGTTTCAGCATCCATATAAAATTTTTGGGAATATTCAAATTCTCTGGTCGAAAAAACGGACAAAAATATTTTTAAATCAAATATTGCTCACTTGTAACGGCATCAATCTGAATTTTCTTTGCGGATTTATAAACTAGCACCCTAGAGGATTCGTTTGGTGCAAAACGTTTAATGGAAGAATCAATATTCTTCGAGAAAAGGTACCTCGGTCAGAGGACAGAAAACGTCTCGGTCAGAGGACATTTTTTTCATTGGACAATGGAAACCCAGTGAAAATTCAATGAGTAATATTGATTATAATATTGAAAATTAGGCTGTCTTAAAGAGCTGATCTTCTTCTTTCAGATGATATAAATATTAGTGGGTGTATTTGAATGTATCTAATCGAAAATCCGTGTTGAAGTGAGAGTACTGCAACTTTGGACATGCTTTTTTGGTCTTTTTCGGCAAAAAACGGTGCTCCAACTTGTGAAGAAGGTCTTGGCTTTGTGACTTTTTAAAAACCATGCCATAATAGATCAGATCTTTACGTCTTCGCAGCCGGCATAATAAGTTCCTCCGCCAATGTATGTGGCTTCTTTGCCTTCGCAAGAAGGTAAGCGACATCATAAGAAACATGGACTGCATTACGATTTGTTACTGCGAAATGACCGGTCGCGTCTAGTCTTTGGTTTCGGACGATGCTTTCCTTTTTCAGAAAGAATTCTCGATCTTGATCCTTCTGTACATTGTCAAGATAGGCTCGAAGCTTTCCCGGTTTCATGTTTTCACTAGAGAGGACCTTGTGGCAAATAACACACTGCGGTTTACTAACTCCTTTATCCACAAACTCGGTAAATCCATAGTCCAAAAATTCGTCCTTGTACTTCCGCTCAGGTTGCGGTATGACTTTCTGCTTCTTTCTCAGCGGCATCGTCATACGAAGTAAAAGACAGTTTGTGGTAGCAAAAAGTCGATGCGCAGAAAACAAGAGCGGCGTACGAAATGTTGTCCTCGTTGGAGAAGTCTGTCCTGTGCACAGTGCGTGTGTAAGGAAGAAACTGACGAGCCAGTTCGTCACGTGAGATATGACATGGACTGTCTCTACGAGTACGGAAACTGAGTTTGGCCTTGCCCTCGATCACTGAAATCGATTACCTCACGCAACATTGTCTCAGGCTACGGAGGCTACAAACAATAGCTCTACTGCGTTTCCCTAATCAACGGCGGCGACCAATGAGAAGACAATATAGCTGTTTTCACTTGACTAGCGTTCGATCAGAAGACCAGAACATCAGTCGCAGAGGATGAGAGAAAATTATGATCCAATATCTTAAAAAAGCTTAGGGCCTATCATAGCAAATACTGTAGTGGACCTCAATCTTACTTTAACTAATTCTAGGTAGGAAATCCGTCGTTACCCATAAATTTTCTTCATTTTACCCAACTTTGGGTAATTACCCAGAGTTTGAGAACCCCTGCCCCAGATGCTTTGTTTAGGACAACGGTTCTCAACCAGCGGGGAATGGCGGAGTTGCCAAGTGAGGAATTTCTTACATTTGTGTCTATCCACTTCTCAAGAACGAAGCCGTCATGCATCTCAACAAGCTGCTGGACAAGTTTCAGCGCTATTTTTTCGGATTTCAAAAGCGACATTTCTACAATCCAGTTCACCAGGGACCTCTTCAGCTTTCGAGTTGACAACTTTCCGAGGCAGCAGAAGACATGCGAGTAGAAGAACGTATGACCTGGTGAATGACTACGCAGCAAAGGCTGCTTTTGCAGAGCAAAACCTAACCGCATTCTGTGGTACTATGTATGGTTTGTATCCTCGCGGTGCGCTCACACTGCTGGTTGCATTTCGCTCCACATAACTGTGCAAGTCGGCGTTTTTCAACATGGTTCAGATCAATCTCGAAACCACCTAATTGACATTGAATCTGATTTGCGCTGCGTCACTTCATAAGTGGAACCGACTATTGAGGCACACGTCAAGCAAAAGCAAATGCAGAGGTCTAATTAAAATGCATGCTTGCTATTTTTTTAAATTATGTATTTATATTATGTTTGCAAGTATCTGTTATTACGTTTAATAACACAATAATGTTATATGTTATATTACGTTAATAACATTATGTTTATGTTATTTAGGTTTTTTATGTTATGTTTTTATTTTTAGTCCGGGAGCTAGCGTGAAGTTGTGCAGGGAACGAGGTAGTACATAAAACTTTCACATAGCATAGTACACCTCTAACCTACTGCAAAACTTCGCGTCTGCCGGATCAGATCATTTGCTTTTAAGAAATAGAGAGGATAACACAATCCTATGTATTTCCAGTGGTAAAATTGTGACATCTGAGGTGTTGACTCCATTTTTTCGAATTTTTGCTCATAAAAGTTACACAAATTGGTATTTTGTTGAACTGGTTATTATAGAAATCATCTACAGATCATGATCTTTCAAATGAGTTATCATTCAGTGACAGAGGATGAAGTAAAGTGTACAAACAGACACTTTTCGTTAAAGTATATCAACAATTTTCCTGAAATTTCTATGTCAAAATTTGCAGTTACACCAACGAAAAGTGTCTGTTTGTACAGTTTACTTCATCCTCTGTCACTGAATGATAACTCATTTGAAAGATCATGATCTGTAGATGATTTCTATAATAACCAGTTCAACAAAATACCAATTTGTGTAACTTTTATGAGCAAAAATTCGAAAAAAATGGAGTCAACACCTTAAATGTCACAATTTTGCCACTGGAAATACATAGGATTTTGTTATCCTCTCTATTTCTTAAAAGCAAATGATCTGATCCGGCAGACGCGAAGTTTTGCAGTAGGTTAGAGGTGTACTATGCATGTGAAAGTTTTATGTACTACCTCGTTCCCTGCACAACTTCACGCTAGCTCCCAGACTATTTCCCAATAGATTGATTAATGAGCTTGTTGAGAATAAACGAGTACAATGTCTCTTTGAACTTTGCCTTTTTGGATGTGTGGTTTTGATCGTTTTTGTCAATAAAATTTGATAAATATCGAATATTTCGCTGGTTAGAGTTGGTGGGCGTTGGGGGATGAGGAGAAAAGGGTTCAGAAACCTTGGTTTAGAAGTTGGCAAGCGTGCGAAAATTAGTTTACACTCTGAGTTCTCAGAACTCAACAATGAATGTTTAGAGGCATGGATGCACAGCGATGTGTGACCGACAGCAATTAATTGATTTGTCAAATGAAAGATTAATCTCTCATTCGACAACTTTCTTGGAATTTTTGTTATTTTCAATTTCAAAAGCGAAGCAAGAAATATGTAATAACACGCATCCTTTTATTCAAACTAATTTTATAGATACTCAATCCGATATCTAAGTTTTAAAATGTGGTTTGAATAAAATCATATAATTTATGCTTTTTCGAATTCGTTTTGAAAATTCTGTTTTGTTTCTAAAATCATCTAAAAGCCTCTTCGGAATCTCGAATCAAAGGTCAATGCAAAAAGTATCATTATGGGTTTGAAGATTTTCCTTTGGCCATAGTATAGTATGTGACAGAAAGAAAAGAGTCATGAAGGAGATTGCTATGACACTGAGATACCGTTTATTAATAAAAAGTGTTCAGCACACATGAACATGATCGCACAAAATGAAAGATTTCTTTCATCTCAATGGAGGGATTCGGTCCTCCTGTCGCATTTACGCGTTCAGGAAGATGTACACGTGTGGTCGTCGCAAAACTAATCCGCTTGAACTGCGCGTTCGTGAATTTTAGTTTACGCGTATTTGCAAACTTAGAAGGTAAAATTCCTGTCGTATTTAGAAAAATGTTTCAGAAAAGTCTGAATTTTGCCACTTATTGCAAGCATATTGTGTGAACACTTTTAATGAAATGCCTAGATCTTCGATATGAGTGAGTGATGTCATCATGTCATGACCATTTCTTAGCTTATATCATGAATATCGAATAAAGTATTGACAATTCAACTGTTACTTACGCATTTTCTATTTGCACCACTATAGTTTTCACCACCCATGTATCCACTTAAGCCAATCAACTATCAAAATAAGGCAGTCGATTGTCCAAATAGTTCACCCATGTATCAGAATAGAGCACCGAAGTGTCATACTACACCACCCAAGTGTAAATAAGTTCAGTCAAGTATCAAACAAATCCAATATATGCTTTTTAGTGTTTATTCCTACTAATATCTATGGCTACTAATATCTTTGGTGCAACGTGTACCCAGGTTTCTCCTCCACGATGGACACCAGCATAGCTCCGATCTCATCATCCACCTTGTGATGAGTATGTCCACCTCGAGGAACAACAACCTGTCCATCGCGTAAGCGAGCTCTCCTAATGATTGCATAGGCTGTGTTCGGTTTGATATTTAACTGAGAAGCAAGTTGGAGAAAGTCTTCTCCTCTTTCAGCAGCCTGAAAAAGCCTCTGCTTATCGTCATCTCTTATTCGCTGCCTCATCATCTCGTTCGTCAGCACAGTTAGACTGATAATTTGATACTTGACTGCACATGTTGACTCTTGATTGCTTTATTTTGATATATGACTGCAATTCACAACGATCAAAAGTGTCCTTTCTTGCATTTGACAATTGACTGCACTTATTTGACAAGTGACTGGACTATGTGGATACATGGGTGGTAAAAACTATAGTACATTCAACCAGTTTGACACCGGAAATAGTAAACACTAAGGTGATATGTAGTCAAAATTCGGTAAAATATATACAACTTTCAAGAATCTGTCAAAATTACTCGCTTTAAATTTTAGCACACAATTTTTGCTTGAAGATGAGTGAACTAGGGCAAATGAACGCCACCATTAGAAAGTTCATTCACAAAATATGTTGCAGTGAGAATTTCATGTCATTCGCTCGTATGGACAGGATTAAGCAAAAACAAGTTTAAACAGGAATTGAATTAAATTGCTTAAATTAAATTCCAGCTTTAATTTTACTTTAATTTACTTTTATGTAAAAATTTTACTTTCAATATTTATTTTATTCAAGTTATTGAATTGAATGAAAAATCGCTATTATTTGTTTGACGCTAATCAATGTAAAAAGTAGATTTAAGTTCATCCACAAATCAATCATGCGGCCTCTTCTGTTTACTTATTTCTCAAGCCAACCACTAGCGTTCGTTCGATTCGCAACCTAATTGGTTCCTTGAATATTGTGATTATTGACTGAAAAATGTTCTTCTGAATGAAATATCCCATTCACTTGCTCTAAAATGGCGCCACTGAATCTTATCTACAAAAGATATCTGCTCACAGGCATTTTCATATCTATCGTTCTTTCTATCATCTATCTCAAAAATCATCCACGCAGATTGGCAGAATTACGGAAAGAATTTTTACACCAGCTCTCTCCTCAGAAGCACAATGTATAAAAGAAGTGTTGGACATCCTTAAATTGCCTTATGCGCAATCTGGCTATGCTATCAAAACCTTAGAGCGTCCAGTGAGTCTCACCAAGCTCTCCCACACATGTCAACTACTTATTATTCCACAAAAACCGTCAGATAAACTGATAAATAAAATAAAGTGCTTTGTTATCGATGAATTTTTACACAAATTAAATACATACAAGAATCGGATGCGCAGATCTCTACATATCATCAAAGAAGCTTTTGATAAAGTAAATATTCCTTTTATTATGGATTACGGATCAGCTTTGGGATCTTGGAGAATGCATGGACTAATCCCATACGATGGTGATATGGACTTTGTTGTTTTCAAAGAATACAAGGATTACGCACACAAAGTGATGGAACAGTTACAAAAAGACCATCCTGAGTTGATTCATCATTATATCAATTTAGGAGATCCAAACTTTTGCAGACTTGACATTATTCATGCTCCGATGGATAAGCCTAGAGTACGCGTGTTTCAGATCGATGTGTTTATTATTGATCCTAAAGAAAGACAAAACTTCACCCAGCCCACAAAGGATCAATCATTCCCCATCTTTGTTCAACGTCCATTCGAAGGAATGCTTTTCAAAACGTGGCGTAATCTGGAAGGCTACCTTTTATTGAATTATGGAAAGTTAGGTATAGCAACTTGTGAGCCATCACCATATTTACCAAAGATATATAAAATCAAGTGTGGAACGTATCAAGTGAAGTGCTCAACTCTAAACTACTTCTATAACTTCACAAAGAGATGGGTGCATGATGACAGGAGGGTTGTAGAGATACTCTTTAATCGCAGTCATGCACTGAGTGTATTTTACAGTCCTGATGGTGTATAAAGAAGTGTCAAAGTGTCTTTACATATGGATTTTCTACAATAATTGTCATAGTTAAATATATTTGAATGAAGCCAATTTTGAAAAATTGGTGCTCCTACTTCACGTACGCATAAAACATATAAAAGAATGCAGACTTCTATTTTATATTATCGACATGCAATTTCTTAGAAAGGGTAGAAATAAAGGGAATTCATTTGATTCATTTACTTTGAGAGGAATGATTTCATATTTCGAGTACAGAAATTTTTAAAAAAACATTGAAGCCTAGTAAATTGCATGCTTTTCTGCAGACCAAACTGCTGTGGTGATTTTTTCTTTAAGCTTTGGCACATGCGCGAGCCCTGGGCGGTGACGATTTTCGTGCATTTCACTGCACCGCAGCCAAAAATGGCATCACCTCAACCGCACCACATCGCATCACACCGCTTTCATGAATCCTTTATGTATAAATATGATATAACACCTTTTGTTGACTGCATCAATTCTATCTTTTTTAAGTTAATAGAAAATCTTAAAAATCTATTGGGCCTCCAAGAAATTCCAGAAAATTTTCCAATGGAAATTTTGAAATTTATTTTTCAGTGATTGACGTTTTTGCCTTTGTTTTGGAGACCTGTTGTAGTCGTTATATGAAAAGACTATGTAATATTCAAAGACCAAAAACTTCTCTATCCATGTATGTTAACCTTTGGAACCATCTGCACCTATTCCATGTCTATTTCAGATCATTCCAAATGAATTTCAGACATTAGATGGATTTCAGATTTCTCTAATCGAATTTCAGATATCAGTCAGAAACTCAACTTTGAAAGGATCTTAAATTCAACTGGTGAATCTCCAATTCATCTGGAAATGTCTGAAATTCATTTGGGTAGATCTGAAATCTATTTGGAACTATCTGAACCATCTGAGCTAGAAATGGAAGACGTGTAGTTTGTCCTCAACGAAGATCGGACAATACGCCAGAAGCTAGAAACTGTCATTCTTCTACTCATCACAGATATCTCTAGTTTCCAAATATCTCACGAGTTTACAGTCTTTATCATAGAGAAAGTATGTATGGGTAGAGTATCGACTCAAAAAAGTATCTGTATATAGTGAAAAGTTTTATAAGAGAAGATTCAGTTTTTTGCGGAGATTACGTTCCCGTGGTCCAAAAAATTATTTGAGCACTTCTGAAAAAAGTCATAATTTGCCAATTTATATACTACCGAGATGACGCTCCTATATAAGTAGTACGAAACAAGTTGGATATCAAAAGGGATGAATATTTGATAATAAGCATCATAACTAAGCGGAAATCAAGCATCAAGGGAATTTCAGTAATTGCATTATAATGAAAGTCTTCATGAAAAAGTCTCGATATTATTCGTGCTTTATTGTTGAAATTTCAAGTTTTTAATTCAATTTTCACCGGCATGATTCACTAAATTCATGTTTCATTTCTTGAATCTGAATAGTGATGTGGAAACCATTTACATCTTTCAAAGTTAAATGAAATCATTGTCTTTGATTACGTGACTTTGCTCTGCCAGTGGCAGGTTACCTGTGATATGATCACGCTTAAGCAGAAACACTTGAGGTTGAGCATGAAAGTAATTGGAACCCATCAGTAGGGACATATAGGTATAGTGTCGACTAAAAAAGTATCTGTATGCAGTGAAAATTTTTATATCAAAAGATTAAGTTTTTTGCGGAGATTACGTTCTCGTGGTCCAAAAAATTATTTGAGCACTTTTTAAAGAAGTCAAAATTTTGCCAATTTAAATACTACCGAGATGACTCCCTGTTGTAAGTAGTATGAAACAAGTTGGATATCAAAAGGAATTAATATTTGATAATAATCATCCCAATTAAGCGGAAATCAAGCTGATTATTAAAGGAATTTTATGCTCCGTATTGTAATGGAAGTCTTCATGAAAAAGTCGCGATATTATCCGTGCTTTCTTGGCTAAAATTTCAAGTTTTTAATTCAATTTTCACTGCCTTGATTTTATGATTCACTAAAGTCATGATTCAGTTCCTGAATCTGAATAGTGATGTGGACCGAAACTCAAGCACTACAATCAAATACTGGATAGAATCGAAACTCAAGCACTACAATCAATTGATACTATCTTGACTTTCAAGAGATATGTAGACGACTGTTTTGTTTTGACAAAAAATGAATACACTGCAAAAGAATTGCATGATCTCCTCAATTCCCAAAATCCAAATATAAAATTTGAGATCGAGCTCCCACAAAACGGAAACCAACTGAGTCTATTGGACCTGACAATTACAACCGAAAGTGATGATGTCAAATTCGACTTTTATAAGAAAATAGTGAAAAAAGACATTTTCATCAATTACAAATCGAACATTTCAAACTCAACGAAGACGGCAATTGTGAGAAACGAAAGAGACCGCATCAAATCTCATTGCTCAAATCCAAATACAGCAAACTTTCATTTAAAACAATTCGAAGAAACCTTAAAAGTCAACGATTTTCCAGAGACATTCATCCAATCATCACGACGTACAAAGAAAATGAAACACAGAGAAGAAAAAAGACAACAAAGACCAATGTTATCTAAAATTACCATTTATATCAGAAAAAGTGAATTATCAGATAAAGAAAGTTTTCCAACGAGAAGATTTAAATATCGGTTTAGCTCAAAAGTCATATACTCTAAGAAACGCATTGAAGAACCATACTAAATATGAAACAGAATGTCAACTTACCTCATGTCCAATTCAAAACAATAAATTTTGCTTCAAGAAAAACGTAATTTACAAAATAACATGTCTCAAGTGCAGAAATGCCTATATCGGGGGTACAATTAGAACTTTACACATCAGAGTGAAAGAGCACACGACACAGGTAACATCATCAGTTTTCAAACATTTACAACAATGCCATAACAAGAATGTACAAGTCGAGATATTAGCTCATGAAAGCGGCAATACCAACATTCGTCTTCGTGAAGCACTGTTGATAAAGAAATTCCAACCCACCATCAATTCACGTGAAGAGAATGAACAATATCGCCAATTCTTTTTCACAAAGTAATGGAAATATCTTTCAATAATTCTATGACATTGACTTTCTATGTATGAATCCTTTCACAAAATAACCTTCTATATGTATATACTGTATATACCATTTCAACATAACATCTTATAGATTTCAAATTTTAAGTGTTTGTAGAATATCCTCCTTTCCACCCCTGAAGCGGCGTGAGTAGGCGAAAAATTGGGCAATAAATGTCATATAAACAAAAGCAAGGCTTTTTGGATTAAATTATAAACAACATGCTGTTCAAGCGGAATTATAAAATTTTATGCAAATTCGAAAGTGTATGCACATTGGGGATTTAATAAATGCGCAGTTGCCACTCTACCTAACATATTTACTCTATGGAACCCATCGAATTGTTTATTTAACAAACATTACCTCTCCAAGGCTGTCATGAGAATCCGTGAAATACCATCATTCCTTCTGCATTACAATCATGATCACTGAATTCCGTGTCAATTTCTTCAAAACTGCAAAAATTTGCGTATCTCACATTTGATGACAATACCACCTGTATCTCCTTTGAGTTTATTTAATAAAATCGAAAGTGTATACCAAAGATATTTAATTGTTTAGAAGGGCTAGATGAGAAATAGATGCCTAAATTTGAACCCATTTTAGTACGGTCCTTATCGTGGCAAAAAAAATCATTACGGCAATGGGGCGAAATTGCTGTTTTGTCGGCTGTACGGTGTGCAATGCGACAAAAAGCCTTGGAAATGGAAATGGCACATGATGTAAAGCACAATTCACTGATACTTTATGATAAGTTTCAAGAATATTCGTTCAGTAGTTTCTCTGAAAAAAATTTAAAGATGATAGCGGAAATACAGCAATTTAATGCAGTCCCATCAATTTAGAAGAAAAAATATTCACATGAAGACTGGATGCGTATTGATAAACACACAACTCCCTCGTAGAGGTCATAACCATCAACAAATTCAGTGAGAATCCGAATATTACACTGAGCAATTGGCTACTAATAATAAAGCTCAGCCATGTCAACAACGTTCTTCGAGTTATTCACCACCCTGAAACTACAACATGGATCTATGTATTGCAAATAATTAACAGAGAGGATTTTAGGTCCAAGTGGAATCAATCATCGGATGTCTGTCAATGTCAAAGATGTTGTCAATGTGCATTTTATAACATGCGTAATATATGTTGTTTGTTTTTATTTGCTTAGGCCAATTTTATATCAAACTTTCTGATAATTCATATATATTTTTAGTTGTATCAGGTAATTTCTTACCGCAAAATTACATTTACACGTTAGATTATTGCCAAGCTTGGCAATCGCGTTTGGCGTGGCCGGGCAACAGTGGCACAGCAACGATGTACTAGTACATGTGCAACCATAGCCAGGCTTTCGTACTTATTACAAAGAAACAATCTGCATGATCAAAAGTAAAGACGCGGCTCATTTTTCTGTTCAGAAAAGTCATTTAGTCATGTATTAGGTGGATTATAAGTGAACTTCACTCTGCTTTTATCTAAGAATGAAACAATAGGTTTTCATTTGTGCTATTCCTATATAACATGCGCTCTTCAGATTTAATGGTCAACTCACATAAAATACTGCGATGAAGTCTAATTGAAAGAATTGTATCAACAGGGTGCTCTTATTTGCAACTGGATTTTGCAAGAAATCTGAAATAGTAGAATAGACTATTATTTGTTGCAATTTGAACTCTGTATTTAGACATTATAGGCCTACAAAAATATCTTGATATATTATTAAAATGCGTTTTAGTTCTGTAATTACTAAAAAGAGGCAATGAAAATTAATATTTACTGCTCGCTTACAAATATTTTCAAATTCATGCAATATCAGCTGATCTTCAGTGGTTTCGTTGCACACAAGGTAAAAACACGTCTATTTCCTATCTAGCCCTCTATAATATTAAATATCTTTTTATTAAATAACAAATATATTTAATTGTTTAGAAGGGCTAGATGAGAAATAGATGCCTAAATTTGAACCCATTTTAGTACGGTCCTTATCGTGGCAAAAAAAATCATTACGGCAATGGGGCGAAATTGCTGTTTTGTCGGCTGTACGGTGTGCAATGCGACAAAAAGCCTTGGAAATGGAAATGGCACATGATGTAAAGCACAATTCACTGATACTTTATGATAAGTTTCAAGAATATTCGTTCAGTAGTTTCTCTGAAAAAATTTAAAGATGATAGCGGAAATACAGCAATTTAATGCAGTCCCATCAATTTAGAAGAAAAAATATTCACATGAAGACTGGATGCGTATTGATAAACACACAACTCCCTCGTAGAGTTCATAACCATCAACAAATTCAGTGAGAATCCGAATATTACACTGAGCAATTGGCTACTAATAATAAAGCTCAGCCATGTCAACAACGTTCTTCGAGTTATTCACCACCCTGAAACTACAACATGGATCCATGTATTGCAAATAATTAACAGAGAGGATTTTAGGTCCAAGTGGAATCAATCATCGGATGTCTGTCAATGTCAAAGACAAAGATATGGTCAAAGATGTTGTCAATATGAATTGTATAACATGCGTCCACAGAATTAGATTCATCTGCCCGCGCTTCGGTGTCCTAGAAAGGAAGAATTGTATGTAACCATAATATCGAAATGGCACATCACAGCCACAGAATTATATTCATCTGCGCGCGCTTCGGTTTCCTAGAAAGGAAGAATTGTATGCAACCTTAATGTCGAAATGGCACATCAACTTGCTCCTTCTCGAATGGATAATTCATGTATGGTTTGCTATTGGAAATGGCAAACAATAAGCTGTCAGCAGAGGACACCAGAGCCAGTGAGAGATGCGTGCGTGCTGTGATATCACTTCGTACACACCAAAACACACATCGATGCCTGGCTTCGATTCAGTGTATGCACTATACAGTGAGCAATGCCGAGGACAGGATCATCAAGTGAACTTATTTTCGTACGCCTGCTACTTTCTTTAATAATGATCGGAAGGGTCAACATTATGGAGAAAATTTGTGGGCAATGATCTGAAGTCTTCGAATCTGAAGGAATTTTGGCAATCGAAGCACTTTGCTGGAACTCACATTAATCCGCAAGCGACGCACGACTTTTTTTCCTATCTCTGTAAGGTATTACGGATTACTTCTTGACCACCTAATAGGTTCCTCAATGTGCCGTCAGTTTCGTATTAATCACACTTCTACAAACCGAAGCAGATAAACAAAATATTTAATTCTGTGATCACAGCTGTACATCAATTCTGTACAGAATTAGCCAACTTGCTCCTTCTCGAATGGATAATTCATGTATCGCTTGCTATTGGAAATGGCAAACAATAAGCTGTCAGCAGAGGACACCAGAGCCAGTGAGAGATGCGTGCGTGCTGTGATATCACCTCGCACACACCAAAACACACATCGATATTTGGCTTCGATTCAATATATGCACTATACAGTGAGAAATGCCTGAGAGGATGTGAAAACATCAAGTGAACTAACTTTCGTACGCCTGCTACTTTCTTTAATAATGATCGGAAGGGCCAACATTATGGAGAAAACTTGTGCGCGATCTGAATTCTTCGAATCTGAAGGAATTTTGGCAATCGAAACACTTAGCTGGAACTCACATTAATCCGCAAGCGACGCACGACTTTTTTCCTATCTCTGTAAGGTATTAGGAATTCCTTTTTGCCCACTTAATAGGTTCCTCTATGTGCGATTTCGAATAAATCGCACTTCTACACCTTTTCCAAATCAATGAGCTTAATTCTCAAATCATCTGCAGGCATCTAATTTCAATAGAACTCTCATTTTGATAGTGTTGCGATTCTCAGTTCAATAGGATTATTATCTCAGATCATTAACAACAAAGATCAGATCAACAAGATAAGAGACGGAAATCTAGTGAGCAACATGAATCTCACATCAATAAAAGACATCGCAAATCAACACAATCAGAATTATTGCAGTCATGTCAATACAACGAATTTCTGTCGAAGACAAGCAACGGATCATCGATTGTTATAATCGTCAAGATGATTATTTCGTGCTAGCTGATGCTCTTACAATCAATAGACGAACTGCATATTCAATTATTAGACGATATCTTAGGGACGGTCAAGTCGCGAGAAGACGCGGAGGTCCAAATCACGTACTTGTTGATGATGAAATGAGAAACACAGTAGTATCTATCGTTCAAGATCACACGGAATACACTGTGCACAGATAATCCGCTATCTTATTGATAGCGTCTCAGCGTGATTCTTGCAACAACTCTCATAATAAAAACTTGAATTTGTTAGCATTGGTTCTTTTTGAAGAAATCAAAGATCCGATGCATAGCAACATCAATACACTTCGTTACCAGAATTTTGATGGAATTTACTGAATTTTGATGGAGAGCCTTCCATCGTCTTTTTTTGATTTTCGAATGTGATTATTAAAAAATAGAATGATTCAATTGATTCGAGATTTCAAATTCAATTGATTTGAGATATCTGCGCTTAATGATCTGAGAACTCCGCTTGTTGATCTGAGATGTGTCGCTTGCAGTTGATTTGAGATTCCTTCAAATGATTTTAAGTTAGCAAACCGAAGCAGATAAACAAAATATTTAATTCTGTGCAACGAGTAATTTTGATGTTTGAAACATACACAATTGTACAACTGTCAATATACATTTTGAAACATATGTACTTAGTTGTTAACGTTTGATCTGTGCAGTTGTTATAGCCGGAAATAAAATCGTTCCGAATCGCGATTAAATATAGGACTTGCTTGCCATTTTCTTCTACCTATTTCTTTTTTAAAACTTATGCGTAGACTATTGTCGCGTTATTTGTTTACAAATTAGCTACCGAAAAAAGCAAAATTCATGAACATAAACAAAAAACACCATCGCTCTCAATGAATCTAGATGTTTTGATGGATTTTTGATTCACCTAAATATACAACCTAAATTTGTAAAATCATTCACCTATAAAAAACCTAAAATGACAAAAATATTCACCTAAGATGTCGGTGTCTAGCTATGATGAAGCAATCTTATGCACGAGTTGCGTAGAGAATTTTATTTGGCTACGTGCTATGATGATCAAGGACGGATTGTGATTGATATGTCTGTGATTATCAAGATTATATGACTTGAAACTTATCCATATTTATCGTGAAAATATCTATTTACAGATCTAGTCTATACTAAAGCACAAGTATTGTGGTCAGTACGGTAAAACATTAGCAGACAACATTCTTCAGACAATTAAGCAATGCTCAGATATACAATTTCCACAAATAAAGAAAATCCTACAACATTTGGTGGTATTGCCGGTTACTTCTTGTTCTGCGGAACGATCCTTCAGCCTTTTGAAGCCATTGAAGACCATTCTTCGTGCGTCAACAGGTCAATCCAGACTGACGGGCCTTGCTCTCCTGAACACTTACCAAGATGTCCAAATCAACATTGACGAAATCATGAAATTTGCTCAGATAGATCGACGCCGTCTTGAAATAGAAGTGATTGACATTAATTAAATATGTAAAATTATTACATTTCGCTTGGTTAGTAGGACGGTACATATAGAATATTATGTGATCTTCTAATTCCATTAGTGATCTATTACATCAAAAAATTAATTTACTTTTGGAATAAAATGTTGCTGTGTGACGAAATGTATTTTTAAATTTTACGCCTTTTTTTATGAAATTGGAAACCTAGTTTATAAAATCCTATCTGCGCCGCTGAAGCTCTATTGTAGATTTCTATAAAAAATATTTTGACAATTGTCACGTTGTAATAAGACAGTTTTCAAGACTTTCCGTAACTAAGTTTTCCATGACATTGACTGATTTGTTAAGAATTTTGCTGCAAGCAAAAATATTTTAACTTACTGAATGCCTTTCACTGTATGTTTTTTTGACTCGCTGTGTATCTGACGACTCGCTTTGTGAACGTAGAAAAATATTTCTGAACGTTTTGATTTTTATGTAGCCAGCATATGTCCTGGAGTTTTGCAAGTATACTCGAATCGTGTTATATAAATTATTCAGACTTGTCGATAAACCTGTTAATGCTTATGAAATATAGTGATACTTCATATATATGCATCGATGTTGAATTGTTCGGATTCTCAAAAAATAATTCCCTTTGTGCATACTAGAAATCCAATTTTTTGCTTCTTATTCACTTGAAATTTAATACATGCATGATCGAATTATAGAAACTGTTTTTCTTTCTTTTAATTCAGAATAATTAACGGAAGAGCATTTTAGGATGTAGTAATAAATAAGGGCAGGGATTATACTAATACCAGCAGCATGGAGAATCTCTATTTCAGAAAGAGAAAAATGAGGCACCAATGGGCGCGAACTTAGGCGCCAAGGCATCGTGCCCACTCGTGCCTTGTGTTGGTTAGAATTGATGTCTAAGTTTCGTGCCTAATTCAAGGGAGATTTCGTGCCTCACAGTTTACAGTGCACATGTACGGTGGAATTAATTGATAATTATTCGCAACGTCTAGACAAAAACGTGAATGAACAGCACTCGAAATTTGATTGGCACGAGCAACACTTTGGGCACAAGTGATCAAACCAAAAGTGAAATGTTTTGTGGTTTATTCTCTATAGCTTTATAATACAAATTTCGGTTGAAGGCCTTTTATGAATTGATGCAGCCTATGATGTTCCAACCGATGAAATCAAATCTGCTTCACAAATGTTTTCATCTGCATCTGAATGTTTCGTGTTGCTTTCCTTTTTCTGTTGTGAATACAATTTTACTTTTCAGTGATTGCCGAAAGCCGAGGAACTGTCGTATTAATTGCTCAATATATACATTGTTCCTTCTTCTCGAGAACGAAGTTAGCATAAAGTAAAAAATTCTTCAGTGGTATAGTTCTCTTCGAAATTTCTTTATTGGCAAGCTTTCGGGTGATCCACCCTTCCTCAGGCACGACAAGTTGAGAGTGAACAAGACAAGCTGGCAAACATGCACAATCACTGTTAACCACAAATTACTAACAAACACGCCACACTCTACTGACGCCAAGGTCACAATTAAGCCACGCTACTGTCCACTACACTCTATCAACAAACTTAAACGCATTAGGATACTACTAGCTACAGAACAATAAAAGTAAATACATAAAACACGAAATGCTTAAGTACAGAACGAAGCAGTCACCGATCGAGAGACTTCCACACGCGGTCCACTGCAACTCCACAGTCTCGGTTGAACGTGTCGTTGCTGAGGATATGAAAACCTTCTTTTATTCTCCTCCGTCTCCAGTTCACTTCAATTCCTATGACCTCGAATGTGTCGAATGCAGGACGATGATTCATCTTATGACAGTGCTCATTGATTGCAGACCTTGTGTTCATCTCGCGCGACCCTTCTCGTGTTCTTTCTTCCTCTCCCTTGCTCTTCGAGATGTCTCACCCACGTAGCACTTGTCACATTCTCCACACTTCTGCCTGTAAATCACCCCTCCTCGGTCCATGATATCCATTTTGTCCAACTTTGGATGACTCACCGCATCGCCAAGAGTCTGGGATCTCGAGCACCGCACCTTCAGACCAATCTTCGTTGCCACCTCTTGAATGCGTTGATGAACTCCAGGTACGTAGGGCACTCGTAGAATCGGAGCTTCATCTTCTTTCCTCTGTCTCGGACGGTCTTTGTACAGCCTGTTCCTCACTACACGCTCAGGGTATCCATTCGACAGCAATTTGCAATGCTTCATAGAAAAAGTGAGTGCAATACTGTACATCACCAACAGGTTGAATTACGCAGATTCTTTGTCCATTCTCCTTTTGATTCGATCACAATTTGAATTCTTTTCCACATGTGTATGTTTCCTTGATTTCTTCGTCATGATACCACATCATCAGGAAAGTTGAGACCATATGTTGCTATGCCTTGCGATATTTTTTCGATAGCCAGTAAATTTTTGATTGGTTCAAGGGTTAGTTGCGGCATTGATTCCCTTCAAAAATGTTCCATGCATTTCCGACTAAAGTGACAAGCAGCGTTGCATTGTTGAAGAAAATTGCCATCATACTTAAGAAATTACACGATGGTCGATGATTCGACTCTGACATGGAAACCGGCCGGGATGTTGGTGTCGGTCGGGCTCCGCGGCCGGCCTAGATCGAACTTCAGACCGGCATTTATACCGGCTTCAGGTAGATTTTATCCAAGATTCAGCCCATTTAGCTCAGTTTCCTGTTCTCAAGGCCTATTTTGGACCGGCTTCGGGCAAGGTGCCTCACGTTGAATGCAATTTATTTGAGAGCAAATTCAGTTCGCCGGCACTGATCGAGCCAGACCACAGAGAAATAAACGATATGCTCTTACAATGGTGAAGTTACTAATATTCATCAATTTTTGAATTACTCTTTTAATCGTAGCACACCTTAAATATCCAATCAGACTGCTCGAATGATCCGTCAGGAATTCGTCTGGCTAATAAGTCAATAGATGTTTCCAATATCACCGGGAGGCGGAAACATTTAACTACACGTCATTTAATTAGTGACACTTTTTATTACGGTCTCCCAAAAGTAATCGCGTAGAAACTACCCACTAATGTTTTTCCTTTTGGATTGCTTATGAAAATGAAAGTGATTTCAGTTTGATTCAAATTTTGAATCTTCATCTCATGCTAATTTTGTCTTCCAGATGTCTACGGATAACTATGTAATTTGTCACTACTTCATAGTTTTGACATAGCTATTCAGTCCCTTACATTCAATATTTCAATACTATTCTGTAATCAATTGCGATATCAACTAAAACTGCTTACAAGAGCTGGCGAAAAAGTAATATCATAGCTGTCGCCACAAATCAACCATTGATTCCATACTTCCCTTATATACCTACTTTGACATGTACAATCATATCCAGGCTTCGAACTTATTACAAAGAAACAATCTGCATGATCAAAAGTAAAGACGCGGCTCATTTTTCTGTTCAGAAAAGTCATTTAGTCATGTATTAGGTGGATTATAAGTGAACTTCACTCTGCTTTTATCTAAGAATGAAACAATAGGTTTTCATTTGTGCTATTCCTGTATAACATGCGCTCTTCAGATTTAATGGTCAACTCACATAAAATACTGCGATGAAGTCTAATTGAAAGAATTGTATCAACAGGGTGCTCTTATTTGCAACTGGATTTTGCAAGAAATCTGAAATAGTAGAATAGACTATTATTTGTTGCAATTTGAACTCTGTATTTAGACATTATAGGCCTACAAAAATATCTTGATATATTATTAAAATGCGTTTTAGTTCTGTAATTACTAAAAAGAGGCAATGAAAATTAATATTTACTGCTCGCTTACAAATATTTTCAAATTCATGCAATATCAGCTGATCTTCAGTGGTTTCGTTGCACACAAGGTAAAAACACGTCTATTTCCTATGTAGCCCTTTATAATATTATATATCTTTGGAGATGACTACTCTCCTGTACAAGTAGTATGAAGCAAGTTGGATATCAAAAGAAATGAACCATAGAGTAGGTGTATTGCGTAGAGTGGCAACTCCTCATATATTTAATCCCCAATGTGTATACACCAAAGATACAATTAAATATCTTTAGTCATCTCGTTAGTATATAAATTGGCAAATTTTGACATTTACTCCATAGAGTACTCTATGTCATAAAGTATCCCTACTCTATGGACCAAAGGAGTGCTATCTCCGTAAAAAGCTGAAGCTTTTCATTTAAAATAATTCACTGTATACAGACATCCTTCTGAGTCGACACTCTACCTATGTGTACTTACTCTATGGGTGAAGCAATCGGCATTCGACAAGTGGTGAAAATGATATTCCTGCTTTAGCAAGAGGAAGAATGCTGAACCGTTGACGAAAAAAGCGTCTAACAAACGACACTGCGTTGTCAACAATAAGCGGCATCTTCAAAGTACTGGCTTATTTTCTGGGCCAAACACTTTTCACAATTTGTATAAATGTGTCAAGAAAAATGGAGGATGTCCATTGGCAAACAAAGTTTATCTTAACAAAAATCAGCTCACTTTCAATACTGTCTTGATTGCAAATACGTTTTTCATGGATAACCAAACCCTTTGCAAAATCAATTTTGTACGAAAGTGGAGCAAAACAAAAAATATTTTAAAAAAAGAAACATATTGTGCAGTCCATGTTCCTGTGCGAAAAATGGTAGTGCATATGGATCTAACTGATCGACGAAAACATGTAACATTAAGAAAAGATACCTTTAATCGGAAGTCCTAGCAAAGTCTCCTCCTCTCCTCACCATAGCAGAAGTCGGCACAAAGGTGCGTGTCAAAATTTGTGAGCTATTACGTTTTCTCTTCCAAAGGAAATAATTTGTTTGAATGATGCTGTTACCATACGAATCTAAATAGCGTCAAAACGCTCAACTAACAGAATCAGCTGATTCAACATCGCATTTACGAATCAGCATATATATTTCTACTTTGTCGCAGAGAAGCTTGCCAGACATACAAAATAACTTGCAATTACTTGGAATTTCAACTTGCAAAATTGACTGTGGAAAAGCCCGAGTCGCTCTCAAGTTCCAAAACCACATCTTGTAGATTTTTTACTAATCCCAATTTTCCTCCATGCATTTGATAAAGTGATAATGGTAGTGTTTTCTATGCGCAATTCTGTATTCCAGTTAGTTTTTGAGGTTGTTTATCTTACCAAAATTTGTAGTTATTCCTTTTTTTATCGGAGTGATATTTGCAGTGATGGGTAAATCATTTCACGAAGTTGCTGTAAAGTCGTCGAAAAGTTGGTTTGTTAGCTGAGTTGTGTTTTTGAGGATAACAACAGTGCATATTCAAGTGTTCAGGTTAATCATCCTTCGCAAATGAACTTTAGGTAGTAATATCATTCACCTTTTATTGTGTGTCAATAATCTCATTTGATATATTTATGCCAGAGGTAGAGATTTGAAGTCAAAATGATAGGTTTGAAAGATACCATGTATTTCTGAACAAAGCGGGTATGGATGCTATAGGAAAAGAGTTTGTGCTTAACAGTGGGACTCAATCACTGTAGCTTGACACATTATCAAAATGTATTCTGCATGCTGCGATTCATTTCTTCAGTTGAAAAAAAGCACCATCAATTACCATGATGAGCATAGCAATTATTGAAGAACGTATAGAACAATTATGACAACTGAATTAGTTTGTCGACTCAGATTGCCTGCCTTACAGGATTTAATGGGCTCATCGTCTCTATTATTACTGTCTGGTATTCATATGTTTCATCAGTCAAGGTCTAGGCCTACATACTATCGAACATAATCATGAGTATTTTTCTTAATTTTGACGTCTAATCATATTGATTGGAAAATAACTCTTGTATAGGTAGGTCTGCGCTCAGGTAAGTCTGATATCCACACAAGCATGTTATAATTGCAAGAGAGCATTTAATACGAAAAATATACTCAAATGGTGCGTGTTCTGGAAAACTAAGAATCATGGTCTAAAAAATATGGACTTATCTTCAGACACGAAAATTCTATTCGTACAGCTTGGGATCACCAAAACTTTTGCATGGACTGTGTATAGAGTATTGCTGTGTGGGGTTTGGTAATTTATTGGGATAATAAATACCAACTACTCGCCAAATCCACACATGCTGTACACAAAAATTGTGACTTTGAAATGGTTTTGCTTTATATTTTGCGGCGGATTTTTTTTGTATGACAGTCGGTTTGTGATCTCATGAATAATGTTTCGATCGGGATTTGTGCCATAGAAAAGTCAGTAAAAAGGTATTGTGTTATGTACACACGTGCATGTTAATTCCTAACAGGCCTTCAAATCTTCAATGAAAAAGTAGATCTATATCGTCTACTGTGTAATAGCAGTTACAGTTTCAAAGTACAATTTATTTTAGTTTTGATATATTAAAATTATCGGTCTACAGTCTGCATAAAAACTTTGGAGAAAATAAATTAGAAGCATTCAAAAAAATGATAATGAAGAAATTGATACAGATAGCTGCCTAGTTGATGATCGGAAAAGTATAATCACTGCCGGTAGGCCTATTTTTTAACAACAAGTAAGTATCGCTATTTTCATCCATTGATCGAAGTTTTGATGCAGATCACATCTTTCCGGGTTACATTCTACAAAATTTGTGAGAAGGGACAGATTCTGAGTACTGACAATATTTAGCATGAAGCTGACGAACATGCGGTTTATCGCAATGAATGACTTTTAAAAATTGTAGGATTGCCACATTATTGTATGCAACCTGGAGAATAGTTTAACACACTAAATATATTGCATTACACAATTACTTCCGGCGTTAGCATTTGTGCAACTCGGATGAAAATAATTTAGGCCTTAAATGCATTACCCCGGTTTGAATCAGAAGTAGATTCTATATGTGTTTTTCATGCTTTCACATGTGATTTTCTGCTTTCATGAAAATTTGAAAAATGGCGCTTGCACTACCTCGTCATCGTGTGGTCGATTTGAAAATGAAAATATAATAGCGCTACACTGTTTAAGTTGAGAAGTGTGTTAATATATTTCTGTTGAGATGATTGCTGTTGCATGTTCTTTGAACTAGGAGGTCGAAAGATTTTAATCGTCTGGGCTACCTCTCGACTCCTTTTCAATATGTTTCTTTGATTTGAAACATGATCAATCAATCACCTATTATTTCCAACCAAGGAATGCTACTTAATTTGATACGTTTGAAGACATTTTTAAATTGACTTTTCCTGGTGTCTACTAGAGTCATTTGGTGTTGTGAATCTTATGATCAAAATTCCTTTTCAATGCCAGCTTTTATATAAAATTGTAGAAATATTTTGGTGTGTCTTAGAAGATAGAGTGTTCATGAATTAATCAATATAGCCCTTGTCCATTTAATGCCCTTTGATAATACTTCAAAAGCAATTTATATATCATGGATTACGTTTGAAAAGTTCATGATAATAACTGAGGTAAACTAGTCTTGCCGCCAGAGCGAGTTTCTGTAGGGAATGAGGCCGAAATTAGACTCTCACAGAGTGATGTACATACACGCTCGTGCATGCACTGCAGATCCTATGGCTACTATGAATTTGGGCGTCTACCGATGTCTACTTGGCTCCTGCTAGTGTCAGACAGAATCAATGAAAACGCACGCAAATCCAATGGGAAGCAGATTTGAGTCCCCGGCAGAAATGTCTATATATCTTCTCTAATTGATTTTCTCTATCTGATTTTGAATATATTTTCTCGTCTATCTTCTCTTATTGAATGAAAAGTCTACCTGCAGCCATACGTTTTGGTATGGGATGTCTTCAAATCATTACCTATGATGTGTAGCCTATGTGTTAATCATGTTTATAGTCGGTGATGTATGCGGTCATTGGACTAAGTGTGGCAACTATTGACCAAAATCTTTTATTTCTGAATCTTGATGTATTTAGTTTCATAACAAAGGTGCATGTCCGTGATAGAAAGTGACTTGAAAACATTCAATGCCAAAAATTAAGGCTCTTGATTTAGTGGCTGTCACGTAATCAGAGAAAACATACATGTAGAAACTCTGATTTCTAAAGAGTTCTTGAATCTCCTTCCCATTGGATTTCTATGTGATCCTTTGTTTCAGTTTGATGAGAAGAAGAACCCTGCAGAACTCGATAGACGCGCTGATTCGTAGCAGCGCGTTAGAATAACATCATTCTGCGAAAGTCTAATTTTCGGCCTCGTTTCTACAGACTCGTGCTGGCGGCTTGACTATACGGGCGCTTGCGTGTGACCAATCGGACGGAATCGAGTCTTTATCGAATTTGTCGTGACTGAGCTTCCATGTTTTGAGTGATTGGACAACTTTCCTAAACCAACCCTATCTCTGTTGTCAGAAAGTCTTAGTTTGAAGTGATTTCGTAACCGAAAAGATGTGAGCGACTTAAACCAATTAATTGACAAACGCTCAGGCGATTTCAGCATTTTGATTTGCCTTTTAAAAACAAAATGCCTGTTTTCTGTGATTAATTTGGCAAAATGTCATCTACTTGAACCACCACTACCGCAGGTCAAAAACACAAATAAAATTATGTACAGTTCTTTTAAAAACAAAATGCCTGTTTTCTGTGATTAATTTTGCAAAATGTCATCTACTTGAACCACCACTACCGCAGCTCAAAAACACAAATAAAATTATGGACAGTCGTAAATTTTTCTAAGGCTGCGTTAGCAGCTCACTAAAGGATGAATGTCCATTTCTGCAACCATTTTAGCCAAATGCGATTTTTCAAGAAAGTGATATATGATATATATATATATATATAATAATAATAATAATAGTGTTTATTTCACAAAAGTAATGGAAATCATAAGTTACATTAAGAGTCGGACTTTACAGTATGAAGGTTAAAAAGGCAGTACAATTGTTTCTCAAGAAGAGGACAAAATTCAAAGTTCCATGCATGCAAAGTCTTGCAAATATAGCAATCAGCATCATATTATTTCCGATTCATGATTGTTGAAGTCAGTGGAAAAAATGATAGTCTGTATCTTTCTGTTCGGGTCAGTTGTAATCGGTAATGCTTTGAATGAAGTAAACGTTTTGGTACGTACTTGTGAAGAATATGGTTCTTGTTATCAGCCAATTTCCTGAATAGCCTCTTGCTGATTAATTCCCGTCGATGTTGCAGACGAAAGTAGCTATGTTGCTGACGGTGGATCTTTGTGTTTCCGGTACCTTGATTTATAAGTTTAAAAGCTCGATAATCAACACTTTCAATTTTTCTTTCCAGTCTTTTAGGCAAGTGAATGAAAATTGGGCAAGCATATTCGAGTGTCGACTGAATCATGCCCGAGTAGACCATCTTCAGATCGGCGACATTTACAAAACGCTTCAACTTTCGCAAGATGAAAAACCGGCGATTGCATTTCTTCACTACGTTTGCGATATGGTGGTCCCATGTCAACTTATTGTTCAAGATAACGCCGAGTACATTCATCTCAGTCACTATTGGCAAGGGCAATCGGTCATGAACAGCTGAAGTGCTACGTTGACAGAGCAATATCTTCGATTTGTCTTTATTTAATATGATTCTGTTGTCTTTGCACCATTCTTCCGTGCTTTCCAATTCAATCTGAATGTCATCGGAAATGTTCTTGTCTCGAAAAATCGGCAATATAGAGTAAATGTCATCAGCATACTTTACTTGCTTAGTCGACGAAAGTTGAGGACTGAGGACTCATATCATTTGTAAAGATGGAAAATAAGGTCGGCCCAAATACTGAGCCCTGAGGAATTCCATTTCTCATGACATTTGGATTTGAAAATGATCCCCGTATTTTGACCGTAAAATGTCTGTCTTGAAGATAGGAAAAGAGCCAGCGAATGAATCCTGATGGTAATTTCAACTGTTGCAACTTTTGTATCAACAGATTGTAATTTATTGAATCAAATGCTGAGGTCATATCCAAGGACATAATGGCCACGCCATTTGTTGCAGAGTCATCATAATAATGGAACGCATTTTCTGTTATATCAATCAATGCAGTGGTGGTAGAGTGCTGTGGTCGAAATCCGTGCTGATCTTCTCCCAGAGATGGTTCTATAGTCTTCCACATTTTGTTCAACACAATCCTTTCAAAAACCTTTGATATCACTGGAAAAGTACTTATGGGTCGAATTTTATCAACTGTGGGGGGAGTTGTCTTCGGAACTGGGGTAATAATTGCCGTCTTCCAAGCTTGAGGAAAACAGCGTTGCTTTATGGAAGCATCATATATTCCTTTCAATGGTTTAGCAATGAGATCAGCTGTTTCAGAATATATCCTTGTTGGGATATTTTCAATGCCGGTCGATTTCTTCCATGACAAAGACTTTAATCCATTAAATACCTCTTCTTCACTGATATTCACATTCCAATTATCATCAAGTAAAGTGACATCAGCATTGTATGCGCTTGATGGTTCATCATATTTGCACTTTAACATTTTAGCAATATCATTTGATAATTTTTCCGAATTTTCCTCTTGATTCAACAGACAGCTCCAAATTCCAGTATTATTTTTACCGTTTATGTCTTTTACTATCTTCCAAATACCATGTCTTGTCTGTTTCATTTTATCAGCAAGCATTTGTTTCGATTTGCAGATTTCAGATCTAACTTTCATTTTCAAGTAGTTATATTTTTCCCAATCACCAGCACGGTAAGCTTGCCAACGTTGGTCTATCAAGGACTTAGTCAGAGGCGATAGCCATTCCTTATCACGACTTGTCATACAGACAAATCTTTGAGGTATAGTGCAGTCAACAGCAAGAGTTAATACGTAATGGAACATTTCAAAAAGTTCATTTGCATCAATATCGGGGTTCATGAATATGTCCCAGTCAATCTCTGATAAGCAACTTCTCAGATTTTTCAGGTTAGAATGCCTGTAATCGTAGATTCGGTGTGATGTAGAAATAGCAGAATTGGGTATAGCTTTGCTTGATATGGGATCAGCACAGATTGTGACATGGTCAGAATTGCCAATAGGAGCACTGAATTTCACATTTTCAGTCAGATAAATGTCTTTTAAATTTCTGGAAATAACAATGTGGTCGAGAATACTCTTGCCTCTTGTAGGCCTTGTAACAATGTCTTTCAGATCGAGGATATTACAAAGATCTGTTACATTCAAATGATTAAAATCCCCAAGAATTATCAAATCAAAGTTCGGACTTTCATATAAAAGTTTGTCAATAAAATGTACAATGGATTCACGAATTTCGTTCGTTCTGACGCGAGAGATATTTGGGGAATGTACAAACAAAACATAATGATATTACAGCTTATCAGTTTTCATAACGACAAATTCCATTTCTTCAATCAAAAGCTGATGATTTATCAAACGATAAATAACTCTGTCATTTATATAAACAGCAACTCCGCCACCTTTTCGAATTAAGCGATCAGATCGAACCAACATGTAGCCAGGTATACTAATAGTCCTTCGAGTCGACATCATCGCTCAACCAAGACTCGGTCACACAAATTACATCAGGAGTGGTCGCTAACGTCATCGAAGAAAATTCGTCGAATTTTCCTATAAGAGAGCGGATATTCGTAAGAAAAATATTCGGATAAGAAAAATTGTTTTTGTCTAAAATCCGTCTCGAAAATGGTGTACCCCTATCTAATCCAGAAGACAGGTCATCAAAGAAAACAATTTTGCCATGTCGAATAATCGCTTTTTTGCTTTCGCTGTTGATCACTTTGAGTTCTTCACGCAGTATTCTGTCACATTTTTGCTGCTCTTTTGTTAAGTCAGGATTTATGTAGACACCTTTGTATGCATGATGATA
>CAJQUW010015467.1:2500-116844 GCA_907163375.1 Prostheceraeus crozeri
TATTATCCAATTTTCAGAAGAATCTCAATGTTTGTAAAGAGAAAGACTAGCGAACAAGTTTGTTATATGAAGTGAACTTTTTTCGTTGTGTTTTTTAGCCTCCATGTTTACACTGATTAATTGTTTTTTTGTTATAGATAAAATCTATTCATACCATAATGAGCTATGTGTTATTTCCTTAATATTTGAATTTCAGGTAGTTCTAGCATGCAAATCAGATATGATTTACCATGCAATTGATGAAAACGTAATGGCGCGTCAGGTTGGTGAAATTCATTTTTTGAACCGCATGATCGATCCAGAAATGAATTGAATAGAAATATATGCGAAGAACCCATTTGTGATTAACACCCCAGTCGGCAAGTGCAATGAATCATTGCATATTTCTAACACGAACTGGTTTATTCTACACTCAGTTGGAGAATTCAATTCTGTATCGATCGTGCTGTTTAAAAGCGCAGTTCACCTTCCTGGGGACCATGGTCAACTTCATCAAGTGCATCGAAAAATCATGAATGATTTTTTGAGCAACATCAAATGTCACATTGATAAATCATTGATACTTAATGGATCATGGATAATATTCATGCATGGGAATGCATGAATCATGCATTTCCATGCATGATTGATTTCTGATACATGCATGAAATCATCCATAAATATCCATGGACGGGCGACTAGGGTAAGAGCCAAATACCCAACTTGCCCCATTCTCCCCTACTCATATTTTTTGGAGAAGGATGGGTGATTTTCCTGCCTGACTGGAGAAAAACCGTGTGTCGAGGCACATATATCAAGAGGAGCCGAGTCGTATGCATCCAACTTAAAGCGACATTTGATAAACATTAATCGAAAATGATTGATAATTGATACAGCATCACAATGATCTATCCCGGTGAAAAAAACTGTCGGGATCTGTCGGTAAATTGTCGGCCCGACAATTTACCGACAGATCCCGACAGTTTTTTTTCTATGCCTAGTTTATTATTTTAAAAAAACTAAGCTTTTTGTCACCCGGAGTCAAAATGATATAAACTCCGCATCCCTAATACATAGTCGGTGGGCTCTCACTCAGATCGCAACAAAAGGGTTCTCGCATAATATACGCATCAGAGTGATCGTGAGACACATATAATCGATGCTGCGATAGAGTCAGTCCTACCGGTGCGTTCGCGACAAAATCGTTTGTCCTTTTGCTCCAATAGCGGTCGTCACGGATCAGAAGAAAATTTGTGAGATTCACTGTGAAGCTTTCTTCGTCTGCTTCTACGGTCTATGCTTAACGGTTGGGTTACGTCGAGATTAAAATCAGTTGGTTTACGTTTGGGGTGTCTCAGACAACCCATCAAGAAATTATTCAAAATTTCTTAGAAAATTGTTTCCCACAACTTGTAATTAGTTTCTAGCAACTCTCCCAAGAAAATATTACTGATAAAGCGCGAGATAAAACGAACGAATTTTCATTACACATCATCTACAGCTTTCACAACATAATTCTCTGGCCCTAGTTACTCTAAAATTACATTCAATAGGCCAATCTGATTTTTTCAGCAAAAATCATATGCACAATCAACAGACACGTTTGAAATTTTTCGAAAATTGGGGCTGTTTGCGAGTATGTCATTCACTATTCAGGGAGTTTCAACACACATTTTGCAGTATAATGATCATTTGCCAGAACAGTCTGAACAATGCACAACCTTTTGAGAATGTGTTGAACACACGAAAGAGTTACATATCGAACATTTTTGGGTTGTTTTCCTATCCTTGTCGCGTGTGCATTCTTTGCAGCGGCCACTACGGCTTGATGGAATTCCCGCTGTGATGCTTGATTCAAACTTGTATCCCAGAAGATTCATAGCAAGTTTTGCAGATTTTGAATTTGCCATTGCTCGACAAGCGATTCTTGATATGACGATCAACTAACTCATATCCGACATCCATCAAGAAATTGAATCGAAATAGTGTACTCTCTCGTGATTGGGTTTCTGGCCTCATAATAACTGAGGCATTCAATAAGGCAACGTCAACCCATATTGCAAAAAAATCCGTAGGTCCAGCGGCAACATTTTCTTTTGATAGTGTAATATTTTAGCATTCGGTCCATAGAATCGACGCCAGACTTGGTTTGATTGTAATGCTGAATGATTTCGGGGAAACCCAACTCATCTGTCTGAGCATCAGCATGCATCGAAGAAAGCAATATCACTGGCTTTTGTTAGAGCGGACAGTTCCCACTAGTGTTGTTCTCTTTAGTAACATCCTTTCGGCAAGTGATGAGCTGGTAAACCAGTTATCTGCACTCACATTATAACCTTTTCCGAGGAAGGGTTGAAGAATTTTCATTGTAGTCGCTTCTGGAATAGACATTCCATTCTTTTCACTGGCAGATAATGTGCTTTCTCCGATATACGGTACTGCATTTAGTGCATATGAAGTCTTTGCATCGCACAGCCATACAATTTTGATCCCATATTTGGCTGGTTTGGATTTCATGTAAACTCGAAATTTCACTCTTCCATGAAACTCTAGCAACTGCTCATCGATCGTAAGATTCTCATGAGGGACGTAGAATTGCTGGAGTTTCTCAACAAACGTTTTCCATACATCCCGGACTGGAGACAGAGGGTCGTTTGAATCGCGTCGGGTTCTGTAATCAAATCTGAAGAATCTCTTTATGAATAAATACCGTTCTCGAGACATTGCTGCTCTGAAGACAGGTTGACCGTCTCTCTCGGACCACAATGAAAGTGTATTCCGATAATTTGATTTAAGAGCACCACCAGTCACATGGAGTCCAATAAAAGCCTCCATTTCATCTCTATCGATCTTATTCCACGCTTTGCCAATTTGATGATTTCGATTATATTCAGATATTCTTCTTCTTGCCTCTAAGTTGGTGAATCGTATAGAGTCATCAATAATAGAATCCATGAACAGAAGAAATGAGTCCTTATTTGACGATGGATTCACACCCGGAATCACACCCGGTCGTGTGCGAAGAACGTTCCTGACGGTGCTCTACCATGATGTTGGATATTAGATGGAATCACATTCCAGTGTCTACCCGAAGGTGAGATTAAATTTTCCGGAGTAGAATTTTCGCTGTCACTATCATCACTGTCATCGGTATCCAGAGGAATAAGACTTTCTTCAGGCAGTTCTATGAGATAATCGTCGTCTTGATCTAGGCCTACGTGTGTGCTCTGTCCTACACCACTGTCGCCGTGAATGGATGGTCCATCATTCAAATCTCCATCAGGCAAAACACTTAAATCAATTTCTTCATCTTCTAAAAGATTGAGCTGGCGTAATGCTTCAGCAGCAGCTTTCCGACGAGGTCGACGCGCTTCCATTTTCTCGATGAATGTGAGAGAAAGATGATAGCTTCGAATCAATATTTAGTTCCGAGCGCATTCTCACGCAACAACAGGGTCATAGACAGCGCCTATTCACTTAGTCAGCATTCATGAATCGCGAATGCTTTACATAGATATTGCCACAAACTGCGCCGTTCGTCGACAGATGTCTGAGATTGTAGATAGCTGAACCAGCTTCAATCTCGACAGCTGAATTTCAACATAATAGCAGTCAAATGATGCACAAATTGTATGGGGTGTCTCAAACACCCCAAACATAATCTAACTATGATTGCGTGCCTGATCCTGTACAAAGCAGTGTATGAGTTTCATATTCCTGTTTAATGCTCTATACGACATAAAATTAAAAGTCATAAAAGGAATTTCTTGTGCGATAGTGTGATCTCAATTTTTTTCATTTGAAATCTCTTGGGGTGTCTAAAACACCCCAAACATAATCCAACCGTTAATTGCTTCTAAAGTTTGGATCCGCCTATGATGCGATTAAATAAAGGGAAATCCCTTAACCAAAGCCAACTACATTGGCCTGAAAGTCGAGGTAAAATATTTTCAAGAAGAAGTCATCGAGCGGGTTTAACCACTCAATCAAGTAGAGTTGTATCGCTGTAATAAAAATTCATTGCTTTCTTAATGTTCCAAGTATTTGGTTCCAAGAATGTTCACATTCATAGAGCAAGCTATAGTGTCGATTCAAAAAACTGTCTGTATACAGTAAAAATTTTATATAAAAAGATTCAGTTTATTGCGGAGACTACGTGCCTGTGGTCCAAAAAATTATTTGAGCAGTTTTTGAAAAGCTAAATTTTTGCAAATCTATATACTGCCGACATGACGTCCCTGTAGTATGAAGCAAGTTGGATATCAAAAGGAATGAATACTTGCTAATAAGCATAGTAACTAAGCGGAAATATGCTAATTATCATGGTAGTTTAGTGAATCGTATCATAATGGAAGTTTTCAGGAAAAGGACCGCGATCAAAGACAATGACTATCTTTGACCGCGATCTTATTCTTGCTTTATTCATGGGTAAAATTCATAGTTTTTAATTCTATTTTCATCGGCATGATTTTATGATTGACTAAATTCATGTTTCATTCTTTGAATCTGAATATTGACGCGGACCCATTTACACGCATCTACATCTTTAAAAGTTTATTGAAATAATTGCCTTTGATCAAGCTATTTTGCTCTACCAGTGGCAGGTTCATTGTGACGTGATCACGCTTTAGAAAATAAACTCTTGAGGTTGAGCACGAAAGCAGCAACCCATCGAATTGCTAATTTAACAAACATTGCTTCTCCAAGGCTGTCATGACACTGAGGATCTGTAAAATACAGTCATTCCTTCTGTATAGCTATCGTGATCAGCCAATTCCACCGACATCGAGCACGCGTTGATGTTTGATGTCTATGGTCAATTACGTGGTAATTTCTTCAAAACTTCAAAAATTTGTATATCTCACATTTGGTAGCAATACCCAACTGCATTCACCTCAAGTTCATTCAATAAATTCGAAAGTGTATACACATTGGGGATTTAATAAATGCGAAGTAACCACTCTACCTAATGTGCTTACTCTGTAGTTCCCAATTATGTGGTGAATATTTTCCTGTACAATGCATTGATCCTTTCTCCATGACCATAATTACGACTTTGATTATTGTGTGATTTTCATGCATTTGAGCATAGAAATCAGATACCATACAACATCTTTGTACTCATGTTTGCATGATATACATGATATTATGGAAAAGCTAGAAAGGTCATCGCATTGAAACCGCGTATCTCGACGTGTACACGAATCGTTCGGCACAGTAAGCAGCTTTAATGTCCACCAGAAATCAGCTGATGCCATTTCTAGCATATAGTCGGAATTCTGTGGAGCCTATGACCAGCTTTAAAATGGTCAAAATATATTAGTTGTTTATAATGGGGAAGCATGAAAACACCATTATTACTTTCCTTCTAAAATCTCGTGACTTTGCAACCACCTTGCTGAATTTAACTTGTAGTTCAACTTATTCATGAAATCGATTCATATTTTACGGACATTAATTCAGTTTTGTTCTAGAAATCATAGTATACAGTCTAGTTCAATAATTGAACTGCTTGTTGCAACTCGATTGTATCGTTTTTTTTCCAGCTGTTCAATCACCGGCAATTTTAGTCTCTAGCGGTGATAGGCAGCATTTGAGAAAACGTGAGATAAACAACGTAATATGTGTAAAAAATGTCTTTTTTTGATGAGCTGCGGTTGAAGTCATATGGTCACACACATAGATGTGTCAGAGTTGGTATGGATGTATATTTTGCATGTTTCATTGTTCTTCAAATGCATGTGTTTGCATCTGATCGAACTACGTCTGGTGCCAATTTGCAGTGATTAGTTCTAGGTTTGATGATCAATAAGATGCACGAGCTTTTCTTCGCAAAAAGCTGCTAATCCTCGTTTTCCTAATGGGGTGCTATTATTGTTATGTGAAAGCCATCCCTGCCAAAACAACCCTAATACTCACAGTTGCCTCATCCATGCCATTCATAATGGAGCATGCTACATAATTGCGATCATTATTCTAACTTTTTTGATAACTCATGCATGTGTAGTGTTCATATATTTTGTACACGTGTTTTAAATGTGAAACTAAATTTACTGTCTCCTGACATTACACATCTACGCCAATTACAAGCTCAAAAATATACCGATTTTCTTAGTAACATTTTTCAGATTTTGGACGTCGTGCGTTAATAATGTCTGATGACGGTGCTCAGATAAAAAAAATTATTTGAATTTTCTGACTTATTAAAAAAAGGGGAATTGTATATCGTAATTCTTCTATTTCCTATCCATAGGGTAATATGGATAGGAAATAGAAGAATTACGATATACAATGTAGTTAACAAGTTCAACTACATTAAGACGCCAATCTAAGGACTGAACTGTCAAAATGTGAACGAACTACAAAATACTTGATAATTCTGCTAAATTGCAAAGATTGCAAAGACCACCAGAATTATGTTTTGTAAAAATTATATGTAACCTGACGAATGTTGTCTAGCAGTGATGTATATGTAAAGACGTGACACAGACAACATTTCTTCACAAAGTGAAAGTGTAGCCACTTATTCCAACGAGAGACACGAACCTTCCTATTCAAATAAGTTCAGTCGGAGATGTGGCAGTGAACTGCTTGTGCAAGTTGGTCATTACACTTTCCGTACATAATGGACTGGCTTCAGCTTAAATATGCGTGACATTACAATGCGTATTCATGTATCTGAGATAGATGAAGATTGATGTTAACATTTCATAACCAGTGAAACCACAAACAAGTGGCTTAAGTGAACTACCTGGAGATGAAATTTTATCCAATCAGTTGCCACTTGGTCAGTCTTAACAGTTTGTAAATAGTCTGCATTCTTGACTCAGGTCTATGTTAAGCAGCATTTATTTTTTCAGCTAGTAGGAAATGTGTCACGCTTAATACAGGTCTGTTATTGGAAAAATGGAACCAAATTATTCATTGTCTTTCTCTGACGGCCAAATCGCGAGCATGTACAAAAGAGCATGAGCAAAAGATGTACGAGCATCACGATAACAAATCGGAATTATTTTCTTCAAAAGTTAGATATTGCGTTTGATAAAATAAGTTTATGTTCTATAACAATACAGCTTAACAAATGGATGGCCAAAGAATGGCTTAAGGAACATTTTTTACAGTGTATTCTGGATAAGGGGACCCAGGGTGACCAAATGGTCCCTATTGTAGGGACCGGTCCCTATCGGTCCCTATAAGTCTCTTTTTTTGGGCACAGGTCCCTAGAAAAAGGAGTTGTCTAAAAAAACTTGATAAAATTTATATCAGATGATCTCTCTTGATGAAGTTACAAAGATAAGTAAATTCATCGATGAAAAAAAAATTAACAGGAATACATTCTTTGTTATCTAACATAAAACTTAAGTTATTTTATAAAGTTTTTGAGGTTATTTTTTCGACGTGCTTCTTCTTTACAGAAATTCCTTCCGGACCATAGAAGATACGAGTATAGCACAGAAGCATTCAATTCAATCTATACTCTGCCCAAGCCATATTACGTAGGCCTACTAATCTTTACACACTTGTCAAGGACTGCACCTGAAAGAGGAAACATTCAAATATTATATCGTGGCTTGAAGTCAAACCAAATACTCGTACTTAATATGATTTTTAGCCTGAGCCGTAGAATAAATACACTTTACTTCTTTCTAAAGACTTCTTTGTAAGCCAGATTGTCAGGCCATATTTGTGTGCACATTAGCACATACGTGAAAAATGTACATGGCAGTGTTTTTTACCCTTTTGAAGGATGTAGCTGTTTTAGTGTGATATCATTCTGATCTGTAGAAATTGTGTAAATCAATAAATATGCAATGTGACTGAAGTAAGTAGCTCATTAATGTGAAATGCGTATTGAATGTTCATATACAGTCATCGTTTCTCTTACATTAATGTCTGTTTGTTAAAAGTTACGAATGAAGTAATCTTTTTTGTATATGAAGTTTTATGTTGATGATATTTTTCCTCGGTTTTGATAGGTGTATCATAGTTTGCTGCTGTTGCCAAACCGTACTCTTGCTGGTTGGCTTATATTGATGATGTATCTAAATTGAATACAAAGTGATTTAAGTAGAATTTTCCTTTCAATCTTCTCATGTACATGTTACTGTAGATGTTGATGAATTGCATGTAACTCTGTACATATAACTCTGACTATGAATCAATCGTTATGGATTTGATTCTCATAGTAAATGAAAATATTCTTGAACTTGAATTAATGCTGTTTAGAGATAAAAAACGCTTTTTGACTGTGCACATGTACCAATAGATTTGCCAGCGATCACAGTGTATAATGCGTGTGCATAAATAAACTGCATGTAGTTAATATCTAAAATGAAAATTATAGTTGCCATCAAACGTTATGTCTAGTTAATGTGGAAGCCTAATTCATTTTCATTTCAAATAGTAAATACACGTAGAAATTGGATGCACATGTAAGTCATTTTATAATGAATTAAACGAACATCATGTTCACCATTAAATTAGAAATTCTCTGCAATATTCATACGTGCAAACACGATGAAAGTGATGACCTATGATACTTCTCTGATTATACTGATGGACCGTTAGCTCTTTTCTGCATGCTGGAAAAATGTCGACGTATATTTTTCGGAAATATTTTATCTTTCTACAGACATTTTTGTAGTTATTCATGTTGTGCTGTAGGTCTATCGCCATGTCGCTATTTTTTCATCTCTTTACTTTTATCCGATTAATTTTTATTTCAGGATTATGGGGAAGTGCAAGTTCACAAAAGAACTAGAGCAAAAATATAGCTGGGTAGTTAAGGTTCCAAATGATCCTCATTCGTGTCGCTGTAAACTAGATTTCTCAATAATAAATGTGTCGAATGGTTCATATAGGCTTGAACAACACGCCAACACATCCATTCACAAAAAGAAATTAGCGGCTTCAGCAAACCAACCTTCGATCAGCTCAGCCTTACACGCAGCTACACAGATAGAGTCTGGAACACAAAAGGCGATGTTGATAAACTGCTTGAAGTTGGTTCTTGACGGGTCCAGTTTCCGAACAAGTGATTCCGCTAGCAGAAAGCGATGCATTTACCAAAACTGTTCCCAGACTCCAAATTCACTAATATCAATTGCGGGAGAACGAAGGCAACATATGTTTGTGTCCACGGTATCGCTCCATTCCTTAGGTCAAAACTCAAGGATAACTTATCCGAAAAGTGGTTCGGATTGCATGTCAACGAATCGACACACAATAAGAAATGTATTCTAGAATACTGGATTGTTTATCATGACAACGGCGAAAGGAAAAATCACTTCTTGACAGCAGTTGAATTGGAGGTGAAAGTGGATTTGGAAGAATTTTTAGTATCCACAAAGAACAAATTAGAGGATCTTCATCTTTTGGATTCTCAAAGTGTGTTTGACGCAACCATTCAGGTCATGGATCGGTTTGGGTTAAGCTATATGCATCTGGCATATATGATGACAGACAATTGCAATGTAATGCAAGGGTCAAAGAATGGCTTTGTTATGAAAATGAAAGATGTTTGTCCCAATATGACAACGTTCATTGGTTGTGGTTGTCACCAAGTCAATCTGCTCCAAAAGGAAGAAATAAACTCATCCATATCCACGATTCCTGAAATCGTTAAATTCCTTGAGAAGTTATCAGATTTTATCGAAAATTCTCCCTAGATTAGATCCCTGATCAAATTGGTCGATGATGCTGTCGGTCCCATGAGAATCCCTGATTACTGCCCGACAAGATTTCTGCAGCTCGTTCAGATAAACGAAGCCGTCCTTGAACAATATCCCATAATAAAGAAGATCGTGTCTCTGTCAAAGGATCATCATCTTGTTCAGAGTGTCAACGACAACAAGTTTGTCATCCAACTTGGAACTTGGTCATCAATTTGGAATTCATCTCGCCCCCATACAAGTACTGAACAAATCCTTACAGGATCCTCTATCCGATATTTATCAAACCTTGAAACAATGCTCCTTCAATGTATATCAAAGCTACGGGCTCGATTGGGACATTCTGTGTCGTTGAGTCCCAGCGGATATTTGGAAACGTTATACGAACACAATCAAACTCGAGCAAAACCCCAGAAATTCGAAAGCAGAAACAAGGATCTGTTGATTACACAGAATAACAAGGAAGTCATGAGAGCAGTTCACAGTGAATCTAATGCTACAATTGACAAAATCCGGAAAACGTGGGACTATTACAACGAGTTTCAACTTCAATCTTTGCTGAAACGATTTTCAAAATTCCTGTTATCCCCAGCAACCTTGAATTGTTACTCGATCTTCATAGCGAACTCTGAATTCGACAAGAAAGAATGCATGCGGGCTTTGTGGGCTTTAGGACTTCATTTCAGTGTGAATGTCGTTTCGCTTCAAGATGAAATATGCGAACTAAGAGCAGAAAGTGATTCATTTGATTTGATCGCGCAACTTTCCTGCGAGGGAAATTTGTCGAAGTGTCCAATTCTCAAATCGTTAGTCGACCGACTCCTGCTTATATGTCCTCACAACATGAATGTCGAGTCCGGATTTTCGATAATGAAGTCCACAGAGACGGTTTATTAAAGCCAAATGTCGATTGAGACCTACGATGCCATTCGAATCATAAAGACATTCTATAACAGAACAAATTTCGAAGAAGTAGAACCATCAAAAGAACTTTTGTTAAGTGTGAATAATGCAGCATCAGAATATTCAAAGGAGAGTCGAATTACAGTCGCGAACAATGTTGAGAAGGAGGAAATTGCCTCTTCATTTCGAGAATCGATCGGAATATACAAGCGACATTCATCTGCCCAACTCAGGAAAGCTGAAGAAAACATTGAGAAAGAATTGAAGGAGGGTGAAGAGCGATTAGCATCGATAAAGAGAAGAAAGATTCAGCTTGAAGAAGAAAGAATGGGTCCCTCTCACCTTGCAAATCGAGTATCAGAAGAAGTAATTGATCAGATGTTTAACAAGGTAACTTTTATGAAGATGTTAATACATGTACTCGTAGTTAGAAGTAGACATTTTCATAGTGCCGCAATGTCTTGCATCTGTTCAATTGAAAAAGATGAATAGCTGATCAATAGACATACAAATTATAGATGCACGTTATCAACATGTGTGAACTTACAGTCAGTTCCAATTTCTAAAAGTTTCGGTTGACAGAATCGAAAATGATGCTGAATTTCTACACACTACCTTAAAGAAGATGTAGGCCTATGTCATACAATTGGCATCCAAAATGCTGAGTGACATTACAAAGTGACGTTTTTTGCAGTCTCTATCTGCTGATTTAACTTACGAGCAACGTGTTGAATTAGAATATTGATTGAAGTGAAGTTGTCGTGAATCTTAGGGAACTGGTTGGATTTTAAATCCTGAGATGAGTGACAAGTTGCAAATTTCCCCAAAATTTCGGCAAATTTCATTTACAGCCATGATTCTGAATCTCAACATGTAAGTTATCCTCTTTTTGCTCTGCGCTTCGTTGAGAACTTTTTAATCTTTTCTTTTTTCAGGACTTTTTGAAGAAATCCGTTTGGGACGAAATTATTATCAAAGTAGTAGAATGAATTATGATACGAACTTATCTAGCTCTTATCTTGAGCTGACAAATCATGTGCAAAGTGTAATACAATCAATTATTGTGAAATGACAAGGAAATACAAGTAAAATAATATTCGTGACATAATAATATTCTGATCCTCAATATTGCTGTTTTCGATAATTTTTGCCTCAGTCAATTAAGTTTTGCTTGTGGAATGACTCGTTTCATAATGTATTTCAGATATGCTTTCTGCTAGCTTCGCCGTTAATCGTTTTTTGAATCGTTTAATCGTTCATTGCGTATTTTGAGTGCTGTAAATTTGTTGTGTGATGTTTTGCAAAAACCATAATCATGATGTCCCATATTAAGTGATTTGTGGATCGGCAACATTGGAAAATCTTACTTTACCGATTTGTTTTCATTTGTGTATTATTTTGGCCTCGCACGAATGCAGATAAGTTCGTACTACAGCTTGCTATCCAGTCAAAAGTTTTCAACTACCCATCGACATCGTCAATGTTTTTAAGAGAAGCCTACAATGGCAAGGAAAGGTGTCCCCATACCAAATAAGGCCTAATTAAGTTGATTAATTTTATGTTTTGTTTCACATGCTGTGCCGGACTTTGTGTTGGGAGCCTAGTTTAGGTCAATTGTACCTATTTCTAGAGGCCCTATTAAGATAGTCGTCGATGAAATTTTAGGTCCTTTTTTCTCGAAATTTCGTTTGGTCACCCTGAGGGGACCAGTAAAAAATTTAGCAGACCTGCCAACTGTCCCGGATTTTCCGGGACAGTCCCGGATTTTGGAGCTGTCCCGGATGTCCCGGGAAAGTTAAAATGCTGTCCCGGATTTTGAATTTATTTACCTAAGATGAATTCTAGATCGTTTAAGAACGCATATTTCAAAAATTTGCGCTGCGCGCGCAATCCTAAGATAAGGAATCATGCATGATGATGAAGTTTGTGGATTTCTTAGTGGCATTGTCTTTTCACGCTGATGTCTTTTATTAATCATTTTGTAGCCCGGATGTATTTCCTTCTATTGAGTTTAAAAAGGTAGTAAGTGTGTTCCAAATTTGCATTCCAGTTTTTGCGACGAATGCTGTTAATAAGGTGGGATGTATCTTATGATCTTGCTTTCAGATTGATCTTTCGTTCGAGACATAGCAATACTGGCAGATATGTCAGTAAAGTCTCGTGTCAGAAAGGCTTTACATTTGAACAAGTTTTTGAATTCATTGCACGGCATCCTAGATAAAACCGTCCGTACCCTTGATCTTAGAGTTTGGTTTCTCGAACCTATGGGTAGGAATCTGAATTTAACCAACGACAGATTTAACTGTTAGGATTTCAAGAGTTTCTCTTTTTTTACGACTACACCGGTCAATCGTGGTTTTCCCTCCGTTGCTTGAAGAATATGAAAGGAACCGCGCACTGCATCTTAAGAGTTTCTCTATATCGAAATGTTTATTCATTCGATCATTTGCCATCATAATCGACAAAATTCGCCAAGTCTTGTAGACCTTTAGTTTAACATTTTTATGGTCCACAGTTACCTTGCTGTTATGAAATAGACGTATTTATCATTCATAAGTGATATTTTTCTACTTTTGATTCCAAATCATAAATGGAGTCGAAAAGCTGATGAAATGGGATTGCTACTCGACCATTTTTGTAATACCGTAAATACCCGCATATAGGACGCACTTTTTTCTTCAGAAGTTGACCTAAAAGCCCAGGTGCGTCTTATCCATGGACTTATTTATTATAAAAATAATGCATTTATCAAAAATTTCCTATAAACATTTCATACTTGCAATATTTATCAATATATCAATACTTTTGACTGACAGGATGAGTGAGTCATGAATCAGCACACACTGCGATCGTAGCAATTGAATGGAGATGATTTAACTTAATGACACCGTTTCTATAAAAAATAATGGAAATTAAGGATTAAAATTAGGATGCGTCCTATACGCAGGCACACAATCTTTCCATCGCTTTTGGGGTCAAATATCCACTGCGTTCTATACATGGTATCGTCCTATACGCGGGTAGTTACGGCAATAAAATTTGTCCCGGATTTTCATGTTTCAAGGTTGGCAGGTCTGATTTAGCATGGATTTCATGTGAGTCGATTCTTCACTTACCGTCACTTCTTTAATGCATAAATAATTTAAACCTCTGGCCATAGTGTCTGTTCCCTTTTTCCAAGTGAAAGATTGCTAGCATTAACAATTTTCCCTATTTTTTTTTACATTCATTCATTATACTAGTACGATAAGAATCATCCCAATTTTCTTGTCGGCGATGAGTTTTGATGTTAGAGAAAGGTTATACTCCACCTCCAAATCTGAAGAAGTGTACAGTGTACGCTCGCAGCAAGTCATGTACTGAATGTGAAATGGAAATAGATAGAGTCCTCATCCCTCCAACCAACCAGAAAAAACAACGTACTCATAGCGATGTTCTTTTAGCTTCAGGTCGACACATGTAGGCTTGCGTGAAGTCATGCATTTGTAGATGCGATTTTACACGACGCATTGTATGACGATGGTAAAGCTGTGAGCAGCTGGTCACTTGATTCTTCCAAGGATGACCATAATTTGATATAGCTATTACTTCAAAATTATCCTGCAAATCAGTCATGTCTTCTTGTAAAGACGGTTTCGCTAATTCCTTTTCAAAAAAAGGGATCGATGATCCATCGGCGTATGTCCATTTGGAGTAAATCATCAAATCTCAACACAAAGTCTTCGCTCAACATCTTGATGTGATCAGCACACACCTCCACATCTTCAGTGTTCACATTTTCTTTGCTTAGATTATTAGATTATTAATTCATCCCTTAGAATGTATTCCCTCAGCAGGAATAGCTTGGCCATGAAACTCGATGTGTTTTTTTGTCTGAATATTGGTCATGTTTTCTCCTTGAAGGCAAAGGTTCAAGTCGTTCAATTTCTGAAATATACAAGCCAGGTGTGCGATGTTCTTTCGAGTCTCTCTCAACAGGCTGTCAAGCTCATCAGTTTTTAATTTTTATTCATTTCTTTCATTTATTTTCATTGATGCAAACAATTCATTTTTATTCACTTCTGAGATCATTTTTAGATTTTGTATTGTGTTTTATGAACATTGCTTTTGATTATCATAAATTTTAAATTCGGCATTTCCTATTAAATCTAATATTGTAGACCAAGTTCCGGAATTGTTTGATTGTCTGATAAATGGTTTGTTTTCTGCATATGAAAACGCACGAAAATTCGCATGTCCTACAATTCAATTTCTTGCATGGATGGACAGATTAGAATTTTGCTATCGTGTTTTTATTAGAAGCATTAAATTTGACGGTTTGACAGTATTAAAAATTTCGTTTTTGGATTTAGTCGTTCAAGATCTACAAGTAGGCCTTAAGTACTACGCAAACTTCGAAATAAGTAGAAACCTGCGAGTCAGTTCTCATAATAGAGTGAGAAATTCAAATTATTTTCACAAATCAGAAGCTGTATGACTGACTGTTGTCAACTGACTGGTAGGAAAATTGCTACGCCAAGAATTCTGCAGATTGCTATCCAACCAGCAGCTGTCGACAGTCGATTGGTTGCAAAAATTGAAATTCTGCTATGCATTTAACATGAACTTGGCTTTGGAAACTAGGGCGAATGTGATTAATTCATTGTTGATTCTTCTTACTTCTCCTGTAATTTCAGAATTAACCAGCTACTATATGTAGCTTAATAAAGTCCTAGTATCAATTTATATCTTAGATCTTTATAACATAGCAACATGAGTACTAAATGTTGAGTAGTAATGCTGACAATACATATGAACACGTGCATGATAGAGAAACGTTGGCTTGGTTTGGACAATTAAGCATAATTATTTGTCCTGCTCAGCATGAAGAGCATGACCGCTGCTGTGCACTGTGGTTATGACAAGTTTAGATTTTTTGCCTGCTTTCCTAAATATTGAACTTAGGTGTTTTATGTAACAAGAGCATGGTCATTTCAAGAAATCTTACAAAAAATTCCCCAAAAAGTTATTTCACATTTCGAGATTCCAAACTATTTATAAAGCAAGAAATATTTGCAAGGCTATTTTGACGCTAAATTACTCATTCGAGATACTTATCTATTCATTTTGATCAAAAATCTTTCGCGGCGAATGGGCGATTACTGGACTGCTGCATTCAAAATTAAGACGGAAAGTAACGGCATGAAATGTGACTGTCTCAGCAAGACTGTAAAGAGCCTGCTGACATTCTAAAACGAAAATGAAGATGTGGAAAGAAGCCTTTCTGATAACAAAAATACCCTTACATCAGTGAAAACAAACTTATCTGACGAGACTCTGATCGGTCCCAGGAGGCTCAAAGAGCAAGCTAGCTGTCCTGTGGTGGTGCGAGCAACGTGGACGTAAGTAGCAAAGAAAATGTGCAAGTAACAAAGAATGGTCTGTCCAGTAAACACATTCAAAATATTAATAACAAAAAAGACGAGAGAGGGAACGGAAAACAGGATTCCCACGCACCCGGGAAGCCGGGAAAAACGGAAACAAAATTCCCGGCCGGGAAAACGAAAAATATCAACGATATCCGGGGAAAACCCGGGAAATTTTAAAAAGTATAACTCAAAAGGCTGAAAAATGAAGACCTCTGTTCGGCAGCTGAAGTACTTCAATTCAAGGCGCATTGCAAAAGAATGTTCATTGCTATGGTGAAGGGGTTGTTTGAAAAGTCTCCGGCATCCTACGGGATAGTCAAAGAACTCCGATGCTTCAATCCACACCATATCAAACAACACTCGCTAGACAAGTCATGCCGTCGTTTCAAAAAGGTGTTGGCATATCTGCAAGATATTGGACGAGTGAAGGCATTCGAATGTGATGATCTTCACGAGCAGTTTCGCAAGATGCTAGACGAATTTCGCTGCAGACCTTTGATGAAGATGAGCGGGCTGACAAACTGTATCATGACTTCATGAACAAGAAAGATCAATTCAGAACACTGGTGCATCATAAAGATCCTGTTGCTGTCGCATGGTCAAGCCCAAGTGGAACGAAGTTTCTCCATCAACAAAGAGGTGTCATCGACAAATATGTCCTAAAGAACTTTGATGGCACGTAGAATAATTAAGGATCATATGATGAGCATCGGTGGAATTGATAATTTTGTGATTACAAAAGAACTAATCCTGCAAGCTCTCGCGACAACAATACATGAGATCATTGGAATCTGAAAAAAACAAAAATGAAGAGAAAGTGAAATGTGAGAAACGAAAGATCATAATGAAGAGCATAGAGGATCTGAAAGAAAAACGGAGAAAGAGAGAAGCCAACATTTCTCTCTTGAAAAGTGATGCAGAACTAACTTACGACGAAGCCGAGCGAACGGGACAAATAACTTTGGTTACAAAGGCAACCGCATTGAGAAGAAGATCCACTGAACTTCAAGGTGAGATGCGAAAAATGACTGCTGATTTGGAAGAAAAAGAGAGGCTACTGGAGAACACAGTGATTTGTTTATACCGTACTGTTGCTTACTTTCACCGCTTCCATTTTCCAATATTAAGTTTCGGGTAATACTTATTTTTGATAGTTTAGATCAATGCTCTTCCGCTATAGTTTGCAATTGTTTTTTATATGTATCAAGTACCGGTATAAGTTGTTATTCTATTATGAAACTAAGAAAGTCTTCATTTTTGCAGTGTAGGTGAGTTGCGTTAGGCGGCTTTCACACTATGGACGTTGTATGTAGCATGTGACTGACAGTAATTGCCGTATGACATCTATTCAGACAGCTATTCAGCTGACCAACTTGTATAGTTGCTGCTTGATGCTGCTTCAAACTTGCTACATGATTTTTCTTTTTATCGAGCATGTTCTTTGTTGGCATTCTGGCAAGCAGCATGCTTAATACGATATAAATCATGCAGTCTATTCATTAATCAGCTCTTTGTTCCGATGCCGCGTCTGCTATTGTTTTTTGATGCTGTCGTTGTCACAAGCTGTATGCTGTAGCCTATATGCTACGCTGGTGTGAAAACCGTCTTAAAGATCTGTTTTTTTAATAATAATCATTGTTTTACATGCGATTAAAAGTCAGTAATTTCCAAAGATTCATGATGTGATTTTCTAGAAAGAGTTGAGATTTGAAACTTGTTTTGTTTTTTACGAATATACAGTTTTTCGATACTATAGTCTTCTGCGTGTTGGTGCTATATTGAGCAAATGGGGTAAAATTATCAACAGCAATTGAAATGTACTATAATACCGGTACGTTAAAACGTCATTGCCGTGATTAATCCACTATTCACTACGAAGATGATAGATGACTCAATGGCAAAATTTATTGCAATAAACAGCCACGTCGACTAGGCTGATGATGCACGTAGGCTTATTGCTGCGCGAATTTGGTATTATACAACTTCAACGCACAAAATGTTACCCGGGAATTTCGTTTTTCAAAAAACGTGGGAACCCTGGGAAAAGGAGAGAAAATCAATTTCGAGAGGCAAAAGACGAGAATCGAAGAGGCGCAGTAAAAGAATAAGTCGTTTGATCAAGCTGAAGTGATCCTAGACGAACATCGATCAAAAGATTGGATGTTGTCACAAAAAGTTTAAATTATGGTATTGTGAGGAACGACATGGTTATATAAATGTGGCCAATGAAATGCTGCAAATGGCAAAAGAAGGAAAGGCAAACGTGGAGTCTACGACCCTTGAGCGCTTCAACAGTTTAAATTGCGCACAAATTTTTGACAAAAACGAAAAATTGCTTTGGATAAATTAGTTGCAAAGACAAAGATAGTGAGATTTCCTAACAGTATCGCATAAAGTAGTACCAGGGACTACTAGAAATAGATAAGAGTCAGGACGGTAAACTCGCGATGTGTGTAATCGAGCTGGAGACCGGGTTTTACTGCTTACAATACGTTGACTAACAACTTGAAATATCTATTTTTCAGCATGATTTATATTTAGACTATATTACATAGGCCCTACCAATGAAAGTTCTTATGTCTCCACGAGCCTGAAATGCACGTAGCATATCGCATTAAGTAGCCTTGCCAACATTGTTAATAAGCTAGTCTACTACATGCATCAATACACATGATGATAAGCTTAACTGTGAGAGCAATAAAAAACAATTGTCATCAAATCAATTTTCATGTAATTTGTAACATGCATCGTACTATGACGCTAATTTTTTTCTTTTACTTGGTACAGCACGTTCATCATTTACTTTAGTTACCATTCCTTTCAGAAATATGTTTGCAAAACGCTTGCAAACATTTTCATATTTATCAATTTCAAAGAAGAAGCTATAATACAATTATTCGTAACATCGAGAGAAACGTTTTCGACATAAAATTTTGCTCTTATTAGATGAAGCTGTTAAGAAAGCTAGCACACAAGAGAAAAATTAAAAATCTCTTCCGAAGGGTACACTAAGCCACCTCTGGAAACCAAAGAAAGAAACTCGTGATCTTCATAATTTTGAGCAACTTGAATCGATTGAAGATCAGATGCATCAATAGGAGGAATAATTTCTTTTCGAGAAACATATCCACAAATGTAAAAAAGCACTGATCACTCAGTGTCGGTAATAGCATCAATCAGTGATGTGGTTGAATCAAGTAGAGCCAGTTCCTCATCGCTGAAATCTTTCGAGCAACAGTGTGGAGAGTGAGCTGACTGTGAAGAAGCATCAATATCTGTATCCAGCATCTGATATAATCTCATCTGTTGAAATCTAGCTCCGATCAATACTTGCTCATAGGCAATATGATATAAGCCTCCGAAGAGTCCACGATATATTCCGAATTCTCCTTCTAAGGAATCTGATTGCAGTCGTTCAAGAAGCAAATATTTCACAGCTTTATCTTCGAACACCATTTTGCAGAAGTCAACTATTCCAAGAACAGTCTGAGATAGACTGATTTTGGTGTCACGGGTCAATGTCTGGTATCGGACGCCTGTTTGTAACAGTAGTAGTAGGCCTCGGTATATCGGACACAAAGATTTCGCAAAAATTATTCAAAAACACAAGTTGCGGATCTTTGGAAGATGTAATCGGTCTTCTATCGTCGTCTAATAAATGAATACATGCCGTCGTACTTTTATTGTTGATTATCTTCCAGAATCGTAGAACAAGGGAAACGAAACAAGCCGTTTCACTCTTCTGATCCTGAACCAAAGCGGCAACAGTTTTGTCATTGAATATTTGTGTCACGAGGTTCACCTTCTGTTTGTCAAATGATGAAGGATTGAGTGCGCGATGACTGATGTTGATCCTTCGCAAAGCAAGATTTTTCTCTTTCTAATGTAGTTCTACAAGATCTGCGCATTTTGCAGTCAGTAGACTGTCCTGGTTTGGTTGCTTAAATGCTATAGTGCCGCATTTTTCAGTAGTCCAATTGTTGCGAATACTTTTGAAAATGTGCACCGGATCAAATAAAAGATAAAGATCACGACGTGAATCAATGGGATGCTCAATCTTGAATGAAGAGTCTGACTCGAATTTTTCTCTGAGCAATTTGTACAGCTTCCTGTTCGTTGAATGATTGTCGCTCATGATTGCAGTTACATAACCGTTTGCTTTCTCAACATTCTTTATGACTAATAATAGATATTCCATTAGATTTTCGGCATTCAATCAATAAACTGGCACGAAACGAACAACAAATGATGGCCCGCTAAAAGTTGGCTTCACCATGAAAGCGAGGACAGTTCGTGCTACATTTGTCGGAGAATCGACTGAATATCCGATAACATGTCCAGATCTGTAGCGCAATTCCGGCTGTACAAACATCTCGTCGAAATGCACTTTCTTTGAAACTGTACAAGTCTATCAAATACAACATGAACTATTCTTTCGGAGTAAGACTCAGTGCCAATGCCAGATACTGTCTCCAAATTCTTAGTCAATGTACTGATGCTTAGAAGACAAAGCAACCGTCGCAATTTGATGTACGAAGCTCAACTTTCTAAATAAAAATTGAGGGCAATATGCATAGTGTTAGATGAATACCGACGACCTTCTGAAGATTTTGCTGACAAGATTAACTGTTCCAGAATGAATTCATATTTCGAGTGGTCTAAATCCAGCAATGTAGTAGTCTCTGTGATTATTCGAACAACAGCTTCCATTTCCTCAGCTTCGATGGTTTCAAATGAATCATCAAAGAAAAGAAGGCTGATCAAATGATCACTTTTCACAGCAACACAGTTCGATTCGATGAATTCTCGCTGAGATATTTCATTGCTAATTAATGTGATAAAATCAGTAGGAATTTCATCTAAAAGCTGAAAAGATTCCAGTTGATCCACTCCAGCACGACTGGATGATGCTAATCTTCTGCTATTGACATTTCTCTCCACAATATTTGCAGTCTGACGTGAAAAGGAAGGTGGACAATCAACGAACACTGATGGAGGACAGTCAGACACATCACGACTAAATATCTTTTTCATAGGAATGTCTTGAGGCTAATGACGGCGACAAACGCCCATGTTCTTTGTTATACTGTCTTTAGCGATTACATTAGATAAAACTGACAGCCACCTGTCTAGTTCGATTGAGTTTGTAGGGAATCTATAGATAGAGCACCTTTCCGAAGTCGAATAGTTGGATTTGCAGCCACCGACACTACACTTCCGAGGCATCGTAGGATGATATTCGGCGTAATATTCGAAGATAAGGATGTCGGTGAAGTTAATATTGGAAGAGTAAAAACACCAACACTCGCTCGGGTGTCGTGCAGTTCTTCGGAGAGACTCAGAGAAAGTGTTTCCGCTGCATTGACTTGGCTATTCGACAACAAGTGCTACTGTGTCGCATGATGTTATTGTTTATGAGTGACTCAGCAGGACTCCAGCTCTTCCACACCCTTACCGAGTTGATCGTCCCGGCCATCATCTATTTTTAGTAGTCCCTGGTAGTACCTAGCAAGATTGCATGAAATCGATAGTAAAGCCAGATTGCGTATTCAGATTAAATGATTGACATAGCTACTTTATCATCTGCAAGGTAGGAAAGACTGAAATATACGCAGCCCTAGAAGACGTTTATGCGTAATAGACGTAGGACACATAAAGACCAATTTGAGTGGTTGTGCCAAAACGTTCTGTAAAATACAATTAACAGGACGTAGACCAGATAATTTCTTAGTTAAATGGCTCTGTGATTAAGTAGCTCTATACTGATTATACGGTATATATTGATTCTGCATATTTTGTGATTAAAGGGTTTGTTCTGTGCGCACATCAAACGTGCTATAGTAATAGTCCTAATGCATAATTGAGTTATTGAATGCATCATTTTTTTCATTTATATGAAAGAAAATTCATGTTTTTAGTTTTTGTATAGATTATGCGCTTGACAGCCTGCTCTCAATGAATCGTGGAGAAAACATCCAATGCTGTGCCAATAGCAACACACATCTAACAATAGAAAAGATATCTGACATAGTGACATTTCATCACTCTTTCATTTTAGTTCAGTTGATCACAGTCACGCGCCAGCCAAGCAGACATAAAAGCTTCTGTTCTTTGACGATGGAAGAGAAGATCAGATCTCCATGTACATGATCATAAAATTAATAATAAATCTGATGGTTCCGTGGCCAAAACAGCTTGAATGCCAGTTAAATATTAGACCCCTATTCGTACCAGCGCCCCTACTGCCCCCTCGACGCTTAGCGCGCCCCTCAAACTTTTAGAACGTCCCCTGGTAGACAGTGCCGCTCCCGTTGAGAAACCTTGATCTCGAGGTCAAATTACATAGGAATGTGAAGAAAAATCTAGGAAATTTCAAAAATGAAGCCGTATTACATGACCCCTTGTACATCGATGCATTGCAAATGCGTGTACGGATAATCCCTGTTGTTGGAAAGCATCTCCGTGGATCCATGCTCAAAGAATTCTCACATTTACCATCAAATTATGCAGGGCTGCCACTCTTCCAGTTTTAACCGGATTTCCGGTTTTTTTAGAATGAACTAAGTAGTGAGAAAATGTTCTGTCACTAATAATTTGGATTTTGAACAATTTAAATTGTGAAATGGCCCTTTTGAGACTGCGAAGGGGCCCTTTGAGATTGTGAAGGGGCCTTCTAAGATCGTGAGGGGCCCTTTTGAGATCGTGAAGGGGCCCTTTTGAGACTGCGACGGGGCCCCTTTAAGATCGTGAGGGGCCCTTTTGAGATCGTGAAAGGGCCCTTTTGAGACTGCGAAAGGGCCCTTTAAGATCGTGAGGGGTCCCTTTTGAGACTGCGGAGGGCCTTTTTGAGACTTCGAAGGGGCCCCTCAAAGATTGTAAGGGGGCCCTTTTGACACTGTGAAGGGCCCCTTTAAGATCGTAAGGGGGCCCTTTTGATACTGCGAAGGGCCCCTTTAAGATCGTGAGAAGCCCTTTTGATATTGTGAAGGTGCCCTTTAAGATCGTGAGGGGTCCTTTTCAGACTGCGAAGAAGCCCCTTTAAGATCGTGAGGGGACCCTTTTTATATTGTGAACAAGACCGTTAAAGATCGTGAGGGGCCTTTTGAGATGGTAAGGGGCTTATAGTATTGAGACCGGCACCGTGAAAGAAAAGAGCATGTGCGGCCTTTTTATATTATATAAGGCTCTTTAAAATTATGAACTGGGCTATGCAGATTGCTAGGGGACCTTAAAGACCCTTGCAATTTTTAAGGGTGATCAAATTGAAAGCTGATGCTTTCTAAAGATCCGATTGACTCTTCAGCAGACGATTCTTCTATAAGGATGTCAGTGATCCTTTCGTCAATCCTGAAGAAACAGGACGAAGTGCAAGTAATTAAGGTTTTGAAATAAGAAGTAAATTTAGGTGGGAATGCTTGACGAGAAAGTTGTAATACGTAATCATGGAGTCTATTATGAATAGAGTTCTGATCGCTTTGATGCTCTCCTAAACGTGTCATTTAAGAAGCTTGCCAAAAAATATGAAAGAAAAATCTACCACAAAGTTTCGGGAACACAAGGGAGTGACGAAACAATATTTTGTACGATCACTTGTTGCAAAAGCGGCTAAATTTAGGCGAAGACACCAGCGAAGATTTAAATCTCGCAAACAATCTCGCAAAAGTGACAAGGATTTCATTTCGTGTCGATTTTCCGTTTCGTGTACTTTTCGTGTAGAAATTCTGCATTCCGGTACATTCAAAAATTCTCTCTAATTCTGAAACTACCTCTCCAATTCAAATGAAATGGATTGTAAGGAGAAAGTACACAGATTCACTTTTAGGCTCCATGTACAATTTCATGGTGATTGGCCAAGTCGATTCTATGGCAAAACAATTCCATTTGTTCTACTGAGTATATATTACTACTCATACAGCATGAAACTCATTATAAACGCCAAGAAATTTTGATTCACAAAACCTCCCTCATATAGACATTTTGAAATAGCATTGAGCTGAGAAAAGTTGTAGGCCTAATTCCTGTTTGATGATGTAATGCCGAGAAAGTGCTTTATACATTCCAGGAGATTTCGCCTGCAGAGCATTAAATACATCAAAATTCTACTAGTTATACTATCAAAAGGCTGGAGGTTTCGCGTGCAGGGCTTTGAAAATATCAAAATTCTACTAGGGTAGGTGCGGGTAATATGGGACATTTAACGAATATCTTGGAAAAAAGATGCTTCCTGCAAATATTTTGGAATAATGAAGGTGGTTATTTATTGATGTGATCATTATCTGCAAACACAAAATTTATGTGAAATCGGCTGCATACTTCCGCTTGTGTGATTAAAACACAAGTGATATGCGAATTTTTGTAGGTCAAAAATAGGGCTGATGTGAAAGTTAGATTTCAATAAAGCTATTATTATATCATCAATCAAGTTTTCTCATGAATTTAAATTTATTGGATATGGAAGCTTGGGTCTTGTGCTATGCTTACAATATTTCACTTTTTCAATTTAATATTTTTATCAAATACTTTTATAGCTTTTGAAATACGATATGTATGGAGGGTAATATGGGACACTCTAAGCGTTATGTCTCTCCAGCCTAATAAACCTCATCGTGTTAGCGACAAGGATGAATTGCAGCTGAGAGACCAAAGATATCCAGTGTCTTGACTACCTCCAGCTATTTTTCCGAAGTTCAACAATCAGAGAAGAAAAAAGAACCCACTCCTAGAAACAGAGGCAACGAAAATATGCCTATGAAGTAAACAAAATCTCGAAATATCTCCAATCCAACTCAACCTGCTGTAATGGATGCACAGCCTCAAACATAAACAAGTGACCCAAGTAACTTCTGTCAGTTCTTTGATGGGGAGTATAGTGATGACCTAAGATGTGGTCTTCAGGTTGACTGGATACAATGCACTCAATGTGGATCGTGGGTACACGAGGATTGCGCTGGAACAAATTGAAAAGTACATTACATTTGCTATGACTGTGAAGAAGACCAGTGAATTGATTTGATACTTTATAGACTCTCTGATAATTCGTTTCATTCGTTGTTCAAAATAAAACCAGAGTTTACCGGGAATGTTTTTTTATCTTATTGATAGTGGGAATTTTTCAAAGTACCCTAATTTTGAGGAATTCTAAAAGAGGCATATTTTGAACATTCATTCTATTCATCTAGCTAAATATTAGAGAATCAAACAGTCAGAGGTTTATCCCGATAGCCTGGAGGTTTTGCCTGCGGCTCTTTATAAAACATCAAAATTGAACTAGTTATACTCCCAAAAGGGTGCAGGTTTCGCCTGTGGCGCTTTAAAAACAAAGCTCTACTAGCTACACTCATAAAAGGTTGGAGGTTTTGTCTGCGATACTTTGCCTCAAAATGGTTGAGCTCTAATTTATTATTATCTATGGTCTCAATGCATTAATAATCAATGTATTTTTAGTTGCAGCAATGTGTAGGCGCATAAAGATTCACAACTATTTAAAATTGAATCTTGGATTACTTTTAATCATATGAAAACGGAAAATGGGCCCCAGCAAAGGTAACGTTTAGGTCCTTAGAAGATATATTCCGGATTTTTTTCTGGCACCGCATTCTTATCCCTGGATTTAGGAGAATTGCTGTTTAAATAAATTACGATGGGTCTGTTGTAGTGCGCTGGCATTTCATCCTGCATGAAGATATTCCATCCTTCATGACATTCGATGTATTTTATGCAGCATAGAAAGGAAGATTTTACCACACATTCTCGATTTCTCGAAAGAATGATGGCTCTCTCAAAGAAAATGGCTTGCCCAAGCATTTAGACCGCGCTGACCATGGATTTTGTATCAAGATATTTGCTGTGACCAGAGCTCTCTGCTGAAGCGGTCTTCCGAATGCAGAACAGCTGAATAGCAATTTCCTAGTGGTTTCATGAAAATTCTTCACAATAAAGACGGGATCTTGCACCGTGTGACGTCATGGCACGTTTAATAGAAAATGGCAAAGCTGTACGAGAATACTGCATTATAAATTTGAATGTAAAATTTTTGATCGAAATGAAAGTCTTTGAAACAGTTAAGTAAAATCATTCATAGGCGTGCATGTAGATTATTCGGTAATATGCAGCCTTTATATCGAGCTGAAATCGTCAATCTTTCAATAACTTCATGCTGATTTTACTTTAGGGGTAGGGTAGAGGGGTCTTTGTAGTACACTCTGTCTAACCTTCGAAAACGGTTCTCCTGAAAATAGTGGCTGTTCGAGTCATGTCTTCTAGTGCACCTTAATGAAACTGATTATTGAATAAGCATCAGTAATAATTAAATACATTTACTTGCTAACTGTGACGATTCAGAAGCATCTTTACTAGAAGAGACCCAGCTTCTGCTTTAGCTCCTTCAAAACTTGCCGGGTTGTGTGATATCAAATAATCGTAAGTTTCTTACTTTGAGGGGGCCCACGACTACGTTATCTAGGGGGGCCCATTCCGATTTGACTTTCCGGTTTTTATTTTTGATAGGAGTGGCAGCCCTGATTATACCGCTTCCACTTGTTGGCAGGATAAGCCAACATGTCGACCTTATTGAATTTCATATTCCTCTATCATAGGTAGCATGCGACTTGAGGCACTTCATTAATTGCGAATCTTTTTTCGTACGCCACTGAATATGTAAAATGATTCTTGCAGACAAAGAGAGATGTGATCAGCTGCCTAAGATGTTTTATTATCATTCGATTAAGTCCAGCATCAGAAGTTTCCTGATGTCTGATAGAGACTTAGGCCAGCTTCGGAGGCGTTTTGCCTTTTTCCTTAGTGACTGGAACAGAAGTCGTCATAGATGCTCAAACGTCTTGAACCATGCTTGTCAAGGGTATCTGAGGGGTATCTATATGCCTATGTTCGGACCCATTCATTTTCTGCTAAACATCAATGACCCTTCAGATTGCCTAGCAAGTAAACTCATTCTCTTCCGCATTACATCCACTGTCCCGTGTTGCGTCTCAAATTGCGTGTCTCCATTTAACTCGACTGTTGTCCAGCGAAGGGTTGAGGTTCAGGATCTTAATTTCATCCGACCCAATGTACGACCAGGTTACCGGGGGTCTTCCGACTGACAACTGTTCATCTACAGAGTGCTCATAGATGAGTAAGATATGTACCTGCTTGCTTCCACATCAGCATTGATATGCGCACATAAATAATTATCCATGGCAACAGTTCTAAGCTTAGGAGTTAGAAATTCTAACCTTCATATTCGTTGTTGTGCTTCTGCCCCTTAATTATGTCCAGACTTCTCTGCATCAGATAATTATCAAATGATCGATTAAATTTCTAATTTCTTGACAGTTGTAAATTTCTAATTTCTTGATACTGCTTTCCTATTAAGCGGCTTTGACAAAATGGTTTTGACTGTGCAAACTTATCTATGCACTGAACAGAAAAGGGAAGAAAACGTTAAGTAGAAGCTTTTCAGGATAGAAATTTCTCTCACAGGAAAGATAGTTAGAAAGCTGATAATATCCCTTGATGCGTGAATGTTCGTGCTGTGCCTCTTCATGAATAAGAGAAGTCATTATTTTTCCGATTTCTCCATCTGTTGAATTCCACTGTACATACACGATACAGTACATTACTCTTCAGTCGTCATCCTTAGTTTTGACTTAAGTGAGCATATTTCTCAGACTTCGAGCTGGTTTGAATACAGTTTTCAAATTGAATGAGCGGCATAGACGGTCCAGCTTCTCACTGACTCCTCCAAAATAAGGCAGAAAAACACCGCTGTTGCTACTGTCGATTTGAGGTGCAGATGTATTATTTTCGATTTTTGCACAGAATTTCTCACATAATTTGATGAATATCCATTAGATGTAAATAGTTTTTGAAGTTAACGAATTTCCTTTTCGCAATATTCACCATCACAAATATTCCTTGCTCCTTCCCTGCAGTGACTGTCGTCAGTATTACATTGGTGAAACTGGTAGACGCTTGAGCACTCGATCAAAGGAACACTGGAATGACGTGAATAAGATAAGCTTCATATCAGCCGTATCAGAACATGTGCACAAGAGACGGCATAAACCAGTCTTAATAGCAAAAATAATTGGAACTGTGAGCAATAAGTAACCTTTTAGCGTTGCAGTGCCGGCACTTTTCTCGTAGTAATCGCATGCTTCTGATACTTGTAGTAAATGTACCCTTTAGAATCTGAAAGCTGATTAACAGCGAAAATTAGGTCTCATAGTACAATCAGCTGTCGTATTTTGCTGAGTTAAAGAATATTGAATCTTTTCGAGTTTCTGTTGTTGCTCACTTCTTGTAATTTCCAATCACCGAATTTTGTCGAATACTTGAGTTTCGTATACTTGATGAATAAATCAAGGTAAAATTCCCAGAATATTTGGGTATTTGGAACAACACTATGATTATGGATATTAGGACGAAATTGCCCCACCACCTGCACGAACATGACCAACCCATGGGTTAAGTTCATACAAGTTGTCGTGTCTCAAAAATTAATTTTATGCAATAAGTTGAGCCACACAACCTGAAGTTTTCATGATGAAATACATCTACATTATCTAACATCTCAAAAACAGTAGGAGAATTTCCAGTCGCGTAAACAAGAGATAAAAATCTAGACTTTCTGTTTTTTTGCACGAATGTGCCCCATTCTCCCCTACACCTTAATCCCTGAAAATATACCTTGGGTTTGGTTGCCAAAGCGTAAAATACACCGGCCTCTGAAAATCAAAAGATGCACGGGTCAGCATGCATATCATGCGATATCGTATCTACACATTACTTTCTGCTGGGCCGTTTGGCCATCAGTTGTCATAGTAGCTTATCTATTTGTATGGGTAATCAATAGAGAAATATACATCTAGCAAATGCCAGTCGTAATACTTTCATATGATGTTTTGTAGAATGGGCGGGAAAAAGGCAAAACAAGGAAAAGCGCGGAAGGACAAATTCTATTTTCTTTCCAAGCAAACAGGTATTTATGCAAATATAGTATCATGGTAAATTAGCAAATGCGGATGTAAACTTATTTTTCTTTCAGGATTTCGCTCTCGTGCAGCTTTTAAATTGATTCAAATTAATCGGAAATTCAATTTTTTGAAGTCAAGCCGAGTGTTGATTGATCTATGTGCAGCTCCAGGCAGTTGGTTGCAAGTCGCACAACAGGAGATGCCTGTTTCCAGCATAATCATTGGTAAATATCAATACGCATGGAGATCCTCAACCTTCATAAAATTTGATTTAAAACAACACGTATTTTGAAGAAGACGTTGTGTATGTGAGATGACGTGAAACGATAGAACATTTAAACACATTCAACTTAACGGGGGAAATGCTGGTGCAACAGCACTGCAACGAGCAATTACTTAGTGATAGGCATTGCGGTGCTTATGAAAAAAGAAGAGAGTCCTAACCTGACGAATATAAGAAATCAGAAACCTTGGGATATCGGGCACCCTGAGCTATCGAGGAAATCATAGATAAACGAAGTAGGCCTATGTACTTATATTCATCTTATCAACATGATACCTGATTGTATTTTCTCAAAAGAATGAAAATACATATCTTGCATGGAAATCTTCCGCTATGCTTTCGGAATCGCAGTACAAATAAAGGGTGGGGTATAGGGTGTGGATGCATTTCGATTCTCATTAAAAATGCTCATAGGTGTATATTGATATATGTAATGCATGTTTTTTTCATTATCCTACCAGTAACACGTCTTTTTTATTTTGAACACAAACATGATTTTTTAAACAAATGCTACTTGTTCATGTACTATGCTTGTAAGGAATGTATTGACACGTGTCTCATTTGTCATAATGACACTTGCTATTTAAAATCAGCTGCTGATTGTTTTTTGTTCCTGTAATTACCCTCCTCTGCTTGGCAGCTGCTCGAGACCCTGCTATGCTTGCAGAAGTCAGCTTTAAATAGTGATGACATTGCCGGCTACGAGAGTCTTTTAACTTGAGGAGTTTCGGAAGGAAAATCTATCTTCCATGTGAGGAATGAACAGCAGAAAGACCAAAAACCAAGGCCTATTGTCATTGGTTGTGGTGCAATCCAAGTTGTGCAAGACTCTTCCAAACATTTCAGCAGTGTTCTTGGTTCACACATCGAACACCTTCTAGACTAAATCTACCTTCAGTCGCTTCCTCGTCGCTTGAATCGTCGATGACTCAGTCAGCTTTCTGGATTAACGTTATCATTCGAGAACTGGGAAGTTGTATCGACTGCTTAACAGTGCCTTTATTCGTGAGTCAGATGATTTCCACTCTGATATTGACAAAGAGATCGGTGATGTTACTTTGGATGGAAAACAGAACATAAATTCCGTTCTTGAAACTTTTGAAAGACATACAACTTTTGAAACTTTTGAAAGATGTAACAAGTGCCATGCGGAAAAGCCGCAGAAGAAGAGCTCCAGGTCCTTCCGGTGTCGTTATCGAAATGATCGAAGTTTCGGGTGCTATCGCAGTGGACTGGTTAACAAACCTGTTTAATGTTATCCTTGCGAAAGAATGCATTCCATCTGATTGGCAAAGAAGCGTCATCATTCCACTATTCAAAGGCAAAGGCGATCCTCAACCTTCCAATTCCTATAGGGCCATCAAACTCATGGACCAGGTATTGAAGATATTCGAGCGCACGTTGGAGCAGAAAATTCGTGAAACGGTCACCATCGATCAAATGCAATTTGGGTTCATGCCAGGTAGAGGAACCACTGACGCAATATTTTTGGTCCGTCAACTCCAAGAAAGGTACCTCGAAAAGAAGAGAAGCCTGTATCTGGCTTTTGTCGACCTAGAGAAGGCATTCGATCGTGTCCCTCGCCCTGTTGTGAGTTGGGCTTTACGCAATCTCGGGGTCTGCGAATGGTTGGTGAGAGCGATCATGACTCTATTTGACGGCGCAAAGTCGGTAGTGAGATGGAATTCTGTTGACAGTAGAGAGTTCGATGTAAGTGCAGGCGTTCACCAAGGGTCGGTCCTGAGCCCTCTTCTATTCGCATGTGTTCTGGAAGCCGTTCCAAAGAGCGTGAGAAATGGCCTACCTTGGGAGGCTCTTTTTGCTGATGATCTACTCCTGGTGGCTGAGAGTGAGGAAGAGCTTGCGGGCAAAATGGCATCTTGGAAGGGCGTTCTTCACAGCAAAGGTTTGATCGTCAACTCAAATAGGACAAAGGTCATGCTTTCACACCCTGGCAAGGGCGAGACAGAACCCTCTGGCCATGATCCATGTGCAGTGTGCCGCAAAGGTGTCGGTTCCAATTCCATCAAGTGCACAATATGTCAATTTTGGGCTAACAAGCGTTGCAGTGGCATTGTGGGCCGCCTTTCATCCGCAGTAGCTACATTCGTGTGCCGCCGGTGTAAAGGTGAAGTAAGGGCCGAACAAGCTCCATCTTTTGGTGACGGCGATCATCTCAAGGTTGACGAGGAAAGCTACGAAGTAGTTAATACTTTCCGTTACCTCGGTGATGTCATTGATGCTGGCGGAGGTGCAAGTGCAGCAGTCAGAGCGAGGATCCGAAGCGGTTGGTGCAGGTTTCGTGAGATGGCTCCCTTTTTAACATCTAGAGCAACTGCACTCTCAATGAAGGCAGTTATCTATAAGTCTTGTGTGCGCACCAGCATGCTGTATGGTAGGGAGACTTGGGCCTTGTCAGCTGAGTGTTTGAGGTGAACGAAATGCGGATGGTCCGTTGGATGTGCGGAGTCTCCTCTCGCGACCGCATTTCAAACGAGGAGCTGAGAGCTAGAGTGTGCCTAGAGCCTATCGGCGACTCCATAAGAAGACGTCGTTTAAGATGGTGTGGCCACGTAGAAAGAAAGGACGAATGTCAATGGGTGAAGCGCGTGCGGAAATTGAAAGTGGATGGGCGCCGACCAGTTGGACGTCCAAAGAAGACATGGAGCGATAACATCAACGAAGACCTTCGAGCGCTCGGGCTCTGTGTCGAAGATGCAAACGACCGAGCGAAATGGAGAGCCGCCATACAAGCGAATCGTCGTACCCAGAGCTGGAAAAATTCCACTGAAATTTTTTAATTCCAATTCCAATTCCAGAGCAGAAATTTCAATTCCAATTCCAGTCGAAACAGTTCAATTCAATTCCAATTCCATAATAAGATTCAATTCCGATAATTTCATGTCGCGTAGTGTATTATGCTAATGTATCTAACATTTTTTCGTTTCAATCTAGCCCATGTGCCCTTATCCTATCCTCGTTGTTCCTGCGTGCCGTTCTCTGCGTCGTTCATATGTGCGTTCTCATGTTCATAGTTCATATTTCTTGTGTACATGTATATGTGTAACCGGTCAGTCTACGCCATTTTCGTTTCGTAAACGAGATATTCAATATTTCGTGAAAAAAGAAAGAAGAGAAAATTAACGGTCAGCAAAGAATCAAACGCTGAGAGAGAGAGAGAGATGAGATGCGAATAAATCGATTAATAAACTGACAGAAGAAAGAAGAAAGAAATTCAATGTGAGAATAACGTGATTGTTGATGACAAAAAAAACGACGATAGAAAAGATATCATGAAAACTGATTAATGGTCCATGTTCAAAAAGGAGATTATAAAATCCGTGATAAGAACGAAATGAAGTCGGGTCGAAAGCTAGCGGGCAGATATTAAAGGAAACTCTTTCAATTTTTAAAAGAAAGTGGATTTATCGTCAAGTCTCAAAAATTGGTATAAATTAGAAACGATGAGAAATTGACACAATCACAACTACCAACAACAACACATATGACATCTTAGCAGCTGTTAGAAGAACTCCGGGCTCTCGCGGTGCAACTTAACTACAGAAATAACAACAACAATTGCCCGCCAGCAAACAACAACACAGCAGCGTATACAGCACGAGTGCGCAACCTTCTACAGTTTTCGGCCGTCATTTCGAAGGCCGAAAGAATCACGGTCGCACTTAATATGTGTGCAGACAACTAGGCACTTGAGAGGATGTCATCAAACGTAAACTATTCTCGAGATTATTTTTTTGTCAAGCGCGTCCGGTACTTGTTCTTTATGAAATTTAATTTATAGAACGCTGCCTCGCAGGCTTATGTGCTTCCAAATAGAACTAAAACGTTTTAGGACAACTCTCGCAATCATGGATATTCCACAGCTGATTTCCATATTTCATGTAAAATACCATCACTTTTGAACTGCTTCACAAGACAATCATTCGCCTTCAACTCGATCACTTCCATTTGAAGTTCGAAAGGAACCTCTTCTATCTGGATCAGGTGCGGCGAGGCAGCGAACTTTATTTTAGGAGCAAGTGCGTTGAAGTCGTTGAACCGCGCACTAAATTCGTGGTTGAGCGCATCAAAGACCGTAGCAATGTGACAGAAAGGAACGTCTTCAGGTGAAGGAACAGTTAGAAGATGACAGTATGCTATGACGATTGTTTTTCGATTGCCTTGAACTCCAGAAATATTTGCAATATACATGTACAATATTCTTTTTCATTCGCTTCTCATTGTCACGGCCGCACTTTGCCTCTGCTACGGCCGCAAGTTGCGCATCCCTGGTATACAGCAACACATCAGCGAGCGCAATTGAAGATTGACGGTATAAGTGACACTGATATTTATGATATTATTTTGGTATAAATGAGTCCGATCGAATTGAAGTGAAGTCAACATTAAGAAGTGAACTGTAAGTTTAAAGTTTTTCTTTTATAGTTGCGTATCGTATCTGTATAACTATAGTCGTTAAAATTAATATTGTTAATTGTTGTGATTGGACGTTGCGATTTCAATTTTTGTACAAATAGATTTATCACAGGTCTATCAAAAAAGTGGAATTGAGGTTTATCAGGATCAATTCCAATTCCAGTAGATTTGAATATCGTCAATTCCAATTCCGACTTTTCCAACTCTGGTCGTACCCAACATGGATGGAGTAATCGACGTTAAATGGAATAAGTAAGTAAGTAAGTACAAAAGATCAGGACAAGCGACAATGAGACGAAGAAGTGAAATTATCAAAGAACTCTCCATTATGATGAAATTTATCTCTTGCTTCATTCCAAAGGACTTAACCAAATTCTTTCAGGCTGTTACGCCACTCATTCATATGAAAAGGCTTCCTTGGCGTTTGTCAACGGTGACCGTGACGTGAAACCTCAATGTTAAGACTCAATACATTTCAAACTATAAAATATAAGATATATTTTTGAAAGAGCTGCTATGGCTAAATCAAGCAATAATAAAACCTTACTGGTTTTAGCAGTTGAAGTGCGAAGGCGATTGATCGACACAACCAGTCATGTGATGGATAAGTTGCCCATTTCAAACAAGGCGTTGCGTTGTTTTGAAGGTCTACCGCATATCCCGATAAGTGCCAGAAGATTGGGAGCCTGCTGAGATGAAACAACTCACGAAATTCATTCCATTCCAAAGGCCAAATGAAACAAGCGTCATCTAGCAAATTGCTGAGTTATGCAGTGACTATGAACTCCCAAAATCCCATGATACCGACGATCACAGAATTAAATATTTTGGTTATCTGCTTCGGTTTGCTAGAAGTGTGATTAATACGAAATTGACGGCACATCGAGGAACCTATTAAGTGGGCAAAAAGGAATTCCTTACACCTTACAGAGACAGCAAAAAAGTCGTGCGTCACTTGCGGATTAATGTGAGTTCCAGGAAAGTGCTTCGATTGCCAAAATTCCTCCAGATTCGAAGAATTCAGATCATTGCGCACAAGTTTTCTCCAGGCGTACAAAAATTAGTTCACTTGATGATTTCACATCCTCTCCTCGGCATTGTTCACTGTATAGTGCATACATTGAATCGAAGCCAGGAATCGATGTGTGTTTTGGTGTGTCTGAAGTGATATCACAGCACGCACGCATCTCTCACTGGCTCTGGTGTCCTCTGCTGACAGCTTATTCCAATAGCAAGCGATGCACGAATTATCCATTCGAGAAGGAGCAAGTTGTCTTATTGTGTGATGTGCCATTTCGATTTTAAGGTTAATGTTACATACAATTCTTCCTTTCTAGGACACCGAAGCGCGCGCAGATGAATCCATTTCTTTGCCGACGATGCACAGATGCACCTCTTGACATCGGGTGGTATTCTATTGCAAATATTGAAAAATGCTGATGACTGCTCTTTCTATTGATAACTTCCTTCAGTGGTGAAAGCATCATATGTTTCAGTGGATATAACGTTGAGGGCTCGTTTAGTTTAATGACAGTGAGCTCAACTGAGTTCCGGCCTAAGCTCAGTGTCGAATCGATGAACGTAAGTCTTAGAGCGCAATGCCGACATACATGTAAACTGTTTGGTGACAGAAGCAGGGTTGAGAGAAAAGCGTGACATAGAGCAAAGACAGAAAGTAATGGAAGAAAGACGAAAACAATTGAGAAATATTGTGCTCAAACAGACGACCAACGAGAAGTCGCTTTGCAATCTTTCAGGGACTATAATTTTCATTAAAATCCGTAAATCAGTCGAAAATTTTGTTGGGTCTGGTGATTCGTCCAAAAATTCAATAAACATAAAGTGAGAAGCGGGAAGGGGCATCAAGATTTTCCCAATTTTGTAATTGGTATGGAAGTAGAGATTTCATTGGAGAGTTTTTGACCGAATCAAAATTCAATGGTCTAGCAGATGAAGCTATTGGCTGTTCGATAATGGACCAGTAATGGAGTGTGGCACTAAATGAAATTTATATTCTATCATGTCATATCACCGTTATTAGATATCATGAGACATTTTGAAAAAAAGATGTTTATTTTTTAGCCTTTCGGCTGAAAATAGTATATATTTATTCGACCAAGAAGTTGGCGATGAAACATTTTGATCATATCAATAGTTGGTCCAAGTGGAGAGCATTGAGGATAGCAATGTAGATGACTACGTGTGAGCTGTGATATCTCAGGGTCTTATTACTACTGAATAATGATGTAGAGGCATTACTAATGGGCAAGGATTTATTAATGAGACAACAGATTTCTATCATATTTTGAGGTCAAGGGTCATTGGTAGGGTTTAAGTGCTCAGGTTCAACACACCAAGAACCCCAATATAAACCATGAAGTACATGTACAGTACAATGCACGCCGTTTTTTGTACCCATAAATCCGCTTAGGTCGAATTGTAGTCCCTGCTTCCACCGATTGCCAGAATGATGCATGTCAAAGTGGCAGAAAATGCAGATGAAGATAATGAAGATTCATTCCTTGGCCACACCTACCAAGAAGACGAAATAACTGGATATCAGATAAATGCTTTGACCATATAGTGAACATTTTATACACTCACAATAAAGGTGACAAATGAGGCGGCTAGCAAATGCGACATCTATTAATTCAATTGTACGAAATTGAGAACGCATGAACTGTGGAGCTTTTTGGCAAATTTTGTTGTTCATTATATGGCCCCAGTTGCACTTACGTAGGTTCAAAATGTAAAAGATTCTGACCAATTAATAAAGAAGTTCCTGCCCTTAAAAATATGGTTCATGCATGCTCCAAAACTATTTCTTAAACAGAAGTGCAAAATGATGAACATGAACTTACACGCACACGTGCAATTTTGTAAGTAAAAATTGATCGGTTTGTTATTTGAAATAGCTGACCCGAAGACAACTTTAATGTGCTTGATTGGGAGTTCATGTTATAAAAATATGCAAGATCAAGAACACTTTGGTATTGTTTTCTTTTATGTATGAACTTTATAGTTTTACGATAGAGGAGCCTCATGAAAAAACGACTAAGTGATGTTTTTCAAAGTTGAGCTGGATTTTGTCGTTCACTGAGCTTCAATTGCATTTTATTATACAGGTATAATTGTTAATCACATTTTTATCATGCAGCAAGGCAATATAGTATTGGGGTAATCATTATTTATATTTTCTGTTATCAAAGGTTTGTTACCATCTTTAGCATTATCCCTCTCAAAGTGCTTTCCTTCTGCAGTCTTTTTTATTTAATCTTCTAACGCCAGAACGCATAGTTTTATCAGGATACTCAACCATGCGATAACGATAATTGGCAATGACATAACTTACGTCACATTTTTGTTGCGGCCATTTCTCCACACACGCTATAAATCGTAAAGATTATTGAATAGTAATATGCGACACTCACAACTCTGTAAATCAAGTACAGCAATTATCATTTAGTAATCGGCAGCATAATTTAGAATTTTAAAAGTGTTAAAGTGAAGTACAAATTGTGAAAAGTTAAACAAATTTCAGGTCTCTAACAATCTTTTGATATTTGTTGTGCTGTTTATCGATAATGCACTTAACACTTAATTGAGATCAAGAAGCAATTTCATATACGATTTTATCATTCAAGGAAGATTCTTCCATTATACACATATACTTACTTTGCAGGTTTTGATTTGGTGCCTATACAAGCTATCCCCAATGTAAAAACTTTCCAAGAAGATATAACTTCAGATAAGTGTCGACAAGTAAGTAATCATGTTTGACCTTCTTTGTGTTGTTGGTTCAAGCAAACTGTTAAGTGATTTCACTAGAATTTTGTACTTTTCTAATCTAGTTTCATACTATTAAATCTAAAAGTGTGAGCATTCCTATTCATGAGTGACATGTTATCGTTTTAGAAAGTAATTCGGAAATTCTGAACGTTGCATAGAATTTTTAGCTCCGTCGGAGCATAAGTCACCTAATGTTTCGATTAACTAGCTCAATTTGGAGGGAAATTAACTCTAGGACAGAAAGATTGAATTATCACTGACATAACTTTATTATCATGGTTGATCAAATTATCTTCAGATATTTAGTGCATCTTTGAAAGAAATAAGAACGAAAATTTACAACTGGATTATATACATGAATTGACCACAAAATTTAAAAGTCGGAGAGTGGAAGCTAGGCTAAATGGAATAAAGTAAATCTTACATGTGCATAGCCAGCATTCACTTTAGTCCCTTCAGCCTAGTATCCTATTAAATGGTTTTCAAATTTTGTAATCAATTCATGTATATGATTCAGTCGCTAATTTATGTCTGCACTCTTGAGAATGCTCAATAGATTATGAGCGAAACGTTGGAAAAACTTTCGCTCTTATCTCTTTCAAAAATCATTTCTCAAAAATGTTTTATCAATAATTTAGTGCATTACCAAAAATTGATTGTCCTTCGGAAATCAATTAAAGTACTAGTAGTATCTGGAGGCAGGGTTACTTTCTTATTTTTATCAATATCTTCTGTAAATTGATGCAAATTGTATGAAAATCCGGAGTATCTAAATCTACGCATCAAGAGATATAACAAAATATCACATGTACTTGATTAAAAATAGCATTTTTTGATATATTTTTGTTGATCCTTACTTCTCATGAAGTGTGACATCTTCCTCTCAAAACATACTTAGAATAGTTGTGAACCTCCATTCCAGAGATGAATTTTCCTATTTCTTTTATTGAATCGAACATATTCATGCATGATGACATTGATAATTCATCATTTTCTTTTTAGATTATCAAAAAAGAGCTTCAAACATGGAAAGCTGATTGCGTGTTACACGATGGTGCTCCGAACGTTGGAAGATCATGGTTGCACGATGAATACCAACAAGGTAACATAATGAAATGCAAATAAATTTAACATGTTGGGTAGGTAACTCAGAGCAGCCTGATGTAAAGCGATCAAAAAATCAATGACTAATTTCATTTTGGCACCGATGCATCTCAATACATTTTGTCTGTTGCCAGCATGTATGAGATTCTTCCGGAAATTTGAGATGGATTTTGTTAGGTTTCCAGATTCATCAAAAACATGAAAAAAGTAGGGTTTGGGGTGTTTATTGCTCACATGCTCATGTCCAACATCAATCATGATTTGCAAAATTGTGAAAGTTAAAAGATTCTCACCCATGGAAAGTCATGGTAGTTAATAGACATGATATCATGTCTTTATCTTTGTCTAAGTCACTGTGTTTCTCACTCATTCCAATCACGAAATCTAAAAACAAAGCTACATTGTTTTGTCACGTATCTCCCAGATCTATCTCTTGTTGAGATAGGATAATATGCATACCATGCTTCTGATAGGTCGACTTGCTGTTCAGGACATCATGATGTTACTTTCAATTTTAACATATATTAGTCCTTGCTTTCCGTGGAAGATAAGTGGCACTCTGTTACGGCATAAGCTTGTGCCATTTGATCCATGTTTTATAAGTAGACGGAATTTACGTCAGTTTTCTTTCCACATTTTGCAATTTTAGTCTTCTCTACGCCAGTATTTTGTACAACAGTATTGCTATAGTACTATTCAACAATTAGCTTGTTTATTGATATCAAAATTTATGCCGACTTTTCATCCTATTCTATGAATTTAGACCAGTGATAACCAGCTTCATGCATCTCGGTCAAAAGAATTTGCACGTGTGTGTATGTGTACGCATGTTTTTTCATTATTCCTCCTATCATTTTTGGCATGTATGATGGTCATCAAGTTTGCTAATTATATTGTTAGTACTTCGCATGAAGGGGGAGCTAAGAGTAAGGGGTATGAAAAAGAGGTAATCTGGTATTTTGTGGATAAAGCGTGTCGCCGAAATCTCGTTCATGGTTGCCCACAGACATGATCAAGTAATGAAATGATAAATCGAGATGTGCAATTTCAAAGCATGTAAAAAGTGTATCAAAGAGATAAATAAGTAAGTTTGAAATAAATAGCAATATGGCAACATGTGAAACATTTCCGCAATATAAAGCTACTATTGAGTGCCTACAAGTAAGCGATAAAATAGACTAGGGAGAAAAAATGAGATGAGAGAAATTAAAAAGTCTCAGACCAAGCAAAGCCAACATTGCAATCGAGCATAGGCGATCGACCTCATTAATAATGCCTCTTCGACCAGAGAGGTTTCTTAATTATTCCTTTGCTGCAGTCAAAGAGGGTGGATTCTTGGATATCAATGCTATGTAGGGACCTGCGAATTGGCAAATTTTGGATCGAATCGAATCGCGAAAATACGTTCTTCAGAAATTTTCAAATAATGGAATTCTATTTAGAATATATTTATGTAGACCAAAAAATAGTGGCTTAAATTACATACTCCCAGCTTGCATAATTGTCTGTTTGGTGTTCAGATGGATTTGAAGTCATTAATTGTACATTTGTGCAAACCAAAGGCTCTGTGTATGACACACAAAGACGACGAAGACTATTCATTGTTGCTGTTATTTGATTAGGGTTTGCATTCGTCAGATACTCTGCCAGTGTCTGGGGGGGGGGGAATGAAACACTGGTAGAAAAATCCTCTGTTCACAGTTCAAATTTCGAGAATTCTGTGGCACAGGTTGCATGAACTCCGCGGACCAATGTCTTGATAAAACTCGTGAAACCTAAAAGATGACTTCTTGATCATCAAACGAGGGTGGTAGTTTATCTTAAAAAATTGGTTGCTGATATGTATGGCGACAGATTGATTTTTTCTTGTATTTCAGCGGAACTGTCACTGCATTCTTTCAAGTTGGCGACTGAATTTCTACGAAAAGGAGGTGTATTTGTGACTAAAGTGTTCCGTTCCCGCGATTATGAACCACTGAAATGGGTTCTCGATCAGTTCTTTCACAATATCAAGGTTGTAAAGCCAGAGGCATCGAGATTAGAATCAGCTGAGATTTACTTGGTTTGCCTTCGCTACAAGGACCCGGACAGTATAGATCCCAAATTCCTGAATCCGAAATATGTATTCAAAGATGTTATATCAGAAGAACCCAAAATTAAAAATCTGGCTCAGATTCCTATAACTGGCAAAAGGTAAGCTCTTTTTATTTAGAAATTGATCTTTTTTATGTTTTCTTCTCTTAGGCATCGTTTACACGTGCAACTTGATTGCTGACACTTTCCGATCCATGATGAGTCAGAAAAGAAAGGACAAACAATGGAATGAAAGGCATGCCTTCAATAATGTGCTTCGTGCGTCACCAGACAATAGCAATCTAGTGAATGGTGATAAAGAGAAATGCAATGATTCGTCAGTTCATCGTCCTCTGAGTGACAGTAGAAAGTGGCAGATACAGTTCAACAAGGCTCAACTTTATCTGCCACTTTCTACTGACACTCAGAGGACGATGAGCTGACGAATCAATGTATTTCTCTTTATCACCATTCACTAGATTGCTATTGTCTGGTGACGCTTAAAGCACAATTATTGAAGGCACCGCTTTACTTCAATTGTTTGTTTCTTTTCTGACTCATCATGGATCGAAAAGTGTCAGCAATCAAGTTGAACGTGTAAACACAGCCTTAGATATTCCCACAATTGAAGCTGAAAATTCCATCGAACGGAAAATCCATCTGTAGAATTGATAAAAGGTACTTAAAGTTGTTTCCACATAGTTCGAAGGAAAATGAGCTAGCGACAATGAAAATCAACACTAAAGTTGATAATGATATATATGACTACTCGCAACACTAGAGAAGAATCTACTTATCACTGACAAGAGTGAGTTAAAAGATATGGCGCAATATTATCACTAGATGCACACAATATCGATATTATATTGATACTTTGGTTATTTACTTGTGATGTAAATTAATTCATGTGAACCATCATGATTACTGTTTTACTGATTTATTTTTCAGAAAAGCTATTGGTTATGAAGACCATGACTGGAAGTATCAGAAAATCTCAATATCCGAATTCATGCAGTCAGAAGATTATCTTCTGTTGTTGTCAAAAGCAAATGAGGTAAGTATTTTAAAAGCTCAATAATCTTTGACTAATGTTGAGTTATTCAAATAAACGATGGAATAATTGCTCATTCATTATAATTTTCAATATACATGTATGCATGGTGCATGTGTGTTGCCCAATGCATGTGATGTCCGACACAATAAAATCGAAGACGAAACATCGTGTATAATAGAATTTACGGTCGAACATCATTGGTACATGGTGGCTGCCGAGCCCGGGAATTTTGTTGGGAATGATTTTACGATGATTGAAGGGTTCATTTTTCGTGTCTGCTAATGATCACATAAAAATATCCCATTGTCATCAAATTATTCATTTCATTTTTAACTTTTTTCATATGAGTTTTGCCTTTAGTCAATTTGCACCGCCGTCGCTATCCTTTGAATCAAGAAAGATGGAGACCTTGATTCTCCAGTATTATATCTGACTTTGCCTGAGTCAAAGATCGTTCATTATCTAGTGCGTCAAAATTTAGTGGCAAAACTCAAACAGAAATGTCTCAAATTTTATTATAAAAATGGTTGAAAGAAGTGGCTGGGTAATTTTTGATTGGTGTAATTGGAATGACGCATTTTTTCAATATGAAAAATGGCGTGAAATTCGGTAAAATAGCCCGGGAATCGCCCTAGAATTTGAAGCTTGAAATCTGGCCGCCACCCTGTTGATACTTTACCTTATTGAACTTCTTAATCGACCGATATCTTCTAGTATAATGAAGAGGTGTTGCTCTAAGAGCCTAAAAAAGCATCTCGCGACCCTACGAGCTAACCCAACGATCCAATGACGCACCAATTTATTTCGAAACATCGAAATACCTTGTTTTGCCTTTGAAGAATATCTCAACATTCAAACATGCTTCAGAAAAAAGTTTTTTGTCGATTAATGAACAGATCAATTAAAGCCTGACGTGAATGTGATGAAATTTCAAAAACCATTTACGTTGTTTTGCATATTTAGCTACATGATGATCTGCAAAACGTGGTTCATGATTACTTTCTTTCGTTTTGCTAGATGACGTTTGTGCATCACGATTGTCAAAGCATTCGCAGAAAATTTGAACTTTCCTGGTTCCATGCTCCTGGCTTAGTCCATCAATACGTGTATCTTTATTGCAGATAGCAATCAATTCAGAGGAAGTGATGAATCACCCTGCAACTACGAATGAGCTGAAAGCGTGTTGTGCTGATATCAAAGCTTGTGGGAGAGCAGAACTAAGGTAAGAATCACCATTTACCATTTATTTTTAATGAAGAAATATATCCTTAGACTGTAAACGATAAATATCCAGTTATGAAAGCTATTTCTATCTGAATAACTGCGATTGAATACAGCTTCGTCCGTAATTTTTCCGCAATCACCTGCACCCTACCCAGGCCTTTATTCAATCCAAGACTGTCAACTGGTTGCATCTGGAGGCTCTCCTCCAGTTGATATCAGGCGGCAACAAAAAGTCACAAGAAAAAGAAAAACTAATTTAGTAAGCAATAAATAGAAAGTAAAAGTTATAATCAAAAGAGGAAGCAAATAGTAAATGCGAGCCAAAAGAGAAATGACGGATGATGTACATGTAGAAATTCAGCAGTGTGGAATTCTTAATTCACAAAGATTTAACAATACTTTGCGTGATAACCTTGAAATGTTGCTAAATATGATATCATTCTTCCTTTGACGGCTTCTCCCACAGGAGTCTTGCTTGATTTTTCATCAATATTGCAGGAAAAGTACATTTTGATAGACTTGAAATAGCATTGGTGCGCATGGTTTCGATCTAAGACCTTCGTCACGTGCAGAAATAATTTTTTGACTGCATTATTTCTGCCCTTGACGAATCTTTCTATGGGAAATAGATAACATTGAGTGAATGCATAGAACTCGACATTAGCAGTCTATTTTATTATATTGTCTCTGATTTTCCATTCATTTGTGCGCTTCCTTTTCTCTGATGTCTCGTTCTTTCATCTCTCAATATATTCTCAACCATCGAATTCATTTTCATCAAGTTATTTTCCCTTTCTTGCTCTGTTTTTAAACCTTTTCTGATGGTCAACTGTCAGTTCATTCTTCCTCCTTCACAAATTTTAGACAAGCCTTGGAATGTTGCTTGGCCAACGACATGGTTTCACGAAGACCGTCTGTGATTGATATTGTGCGACAGAATCATTGTGAAATTAGTGAAGCATGCATCATTGTTGATTCGGTCCCATTACATAATTTTATCAAAAGTGAATCTCTACAAAGGGCATTGACAGGGGACCTGTAACTAACCCTTAATTGTTAGCATCATTCCTTAGGTAATGCTGTCATGGCACCGTGTGTCCACTGCATGTAATATTGTAATATGTGCTTGTCCATCCTAGCTCCTTAGTACATGCATACTGTCGGATTTCTATTGCTGGATAACGATGATAGCCAACCTCTTCGTGACTTTAATCGTCCATGTCTCGATATTCGGAGATTTTTTTGGTCCTTGCATCATTTAAACAAAAATTTCGCAAAAGTCTATTTTCAAACGCGAGATGAAGTTGATTTTTTTGCATATCTGGCATAAAATGTGCTCAATTTTTCGCAGCATTCACTTCTCAAGAATGTTTTTTCAAATTTATTTAATGTCAGGTGGGAACCATTTGTAAAAAGTAGAGTGTACACCAGAGGCTTCGTTTACGGAGCTACCGCCGACTTCTAAAACATGGCTTATGGCTTTGAAAGGTTCGTACGTGGTGATTTGACACATTAACACTGATGCTTTCAACAGTATAAAACAGCCAACAAACCCAATACATACGAAGAACTATTGCTGCAACTTTTCTATTTTGCTAAACCTACTGTATGATGTAAGACGCTACGATAGAAGCGTTGACTTACTGATAATAAAAAGAATAATACAAACATATTAATAAGCTATCATCATCAGCATACGAATTTTTAACCCTGTAAAGCAGCATTTGCTTCATTAAACAGCATAGGTTCATTTAAATGCACAAATAAGATTTCATTTTTTGCAGGTCCTCGTCAATTTTTTCCCAGAGAGTTCAGTTTTATTAACATTTTCGCAGCCGGTCCGACCACTGGACCTAGCATTGTCAAATGGCTCATTCCCGAATTCGCTCGCATACTTTCCAATCCCTCCAACCCTGCAACTACACAGAATTAACATCTATAGATCGAAATCAACTGTCAGAGCTAATGATAACTTCATAACATACTATGTTTGAGATGTGCTATGTCACACTAATGAAAGATTTCGAAAATTGCTGTATCTCTTGACAAAATACGAATATCTAGCATATCTAGGGTACTTATCGCAAGTATGAAGTTCATTGTACTAATTAAGTTAAAATTTGACAACAATTTTGTTATCAATTTGGCATCAATTGTCCTTGTCTTTCTTGGAGTACATATCTTAAATGGCGGAGTCTACTCATGCAGTGTGTACTAGCAGAGATTATTTTTTGTTTTCTAACATTCGATCTGGTCATGTGACATATCGCGGAAGACTTCCTAAAATAGGAACTTGGATCCTATATGCTCGTCCCATTGGCTACAGGATCATGTTCATGTACACGCTACCTCATAATCATTTTGAGATAAGTTTCTATGTTTTTTTACTCCTGATTATGCTTCTACTCGTGGTCATACATATAAGCTTCTTTTTTCATCTTGTAATTATTTAGCTCGTAAGTCTTTTTTGCAACAGACGCTATCAAGTATTGGAATACGTTTTGCCGTTATCTGAACAAGAAGTAGCCGTCAAAACTATTGGAGAATTTAAACAGAGTGTGTCATCTTGCATTCGGCGAAGTGATGCTTGGTGACATTTTCATATTTTGGCTGCTTGACCCTAACAGGTTTTGTAGTTGTCCTAGTCTGTATTTCACTGACTTGTTGCTCAAATACAATTACATGCATCATTATAAATGAATGACCCGTTTAGAAAGTGAAATAATTTAGTTTTAAATTTCTCTTCACACTTTACTAGGATTTCCACTGATAGTATAAAAATTGACAATACATGCCACTCTTCCAGATCTATCGTCAGTTGGAGGAAACGACTTCTGAAGGATTTGAGCAAGAAAGAGGAAAGCAGCGAAAAAGATGAGAACGAATTCGAGGAGGTTAAAAAGAGTGAATCTGAAATGATCGAAGAGGAAATTTCTCGTCTCCATAAAGAAGAGAAAAGGGAACAAAAGAAGTACGTCGGCTGTATTTACATGCTATTGAGATCTTTTGCTTTGCTAAAATGGTCATGTTCTATCTTTTTCAGGAAGGTTAGGAAAATTCGGGAGGAGAAAAAGAAGCTACATGAACGGATGCAGCTAAAGATGCATCACCCTGATGATCAGATAGAGCAGATTGATGATGTTGAGCTCTTCTCGCTGTCTCGAGTCAAACCTCAGGCGATTGGTGTCAATGAAATAGCTTTGGAGTCTTTGGATCCAATGATGAAAGAGGAAGAAGAAGAGGCGAAAGAAACAGAACAAAAATCCAGAAAGAATCAACGTCGAGTAACATTCACGAAGGATGCAGAACTTCGAGAAGTCAACGTGCACGAGGAAGAAGAAAACGCTCCTTTAGATTCAGAAGAAAGTGACGAGGAAATGGATTTTGACTTTGAGGGAGAAGAAACAGAGAGCGGTGAAGAAGAGGATGAAGAAGATGAAGATGAAGAACCATGGGCAAAAGCGAACGAAAATACCGCGTCGATGGAGGTCGAAGAGGAAGAAGAGAACCCTCTCCTAGTTGATTGGCAGTCAAAAGAAGAACGAAGGGACGGGCGAGTAGAAGCGTGGTATGATAAAGATATTTTCAAGGATTCAGATGACGATAATGAGGGAGAAAATGAGAGCGAGGAAGAAGAGGAAGACGACAGTGATGAAGAGAATGTGACGGTATCGAAAGTCAGCAGAACCAACAAGTCCACTGATAATGCTCTTGCTTCGAATGGCGTCAGCTTTGCTAATAAGACACACTCTGAAATGTCTAAGACCGATCAACGTCGCAATAAAAAGGAGGAGAAACGAAAACGGAGAATTGTTAAGTTATCGGCCGAGGAACTGGCACTAGGAGAAGCAATGGCTACCTCTCTCAGGCAACGACGAGAAGTTGAGGAGGAAAGTTATCATCGGTATATGGGATTTGGAGACGGTGTTGATAATCTGCCTGGGTGGTTCGTGGATGACGAGCGACGTCACATGAGGAAACCATTACCAGTGTCGCGAGCTCGTGTGATTGAATATCGCAAGAGAGAGAAGGCTATCGATGCGCGAACGATAGGAAAAGTGGCTGAGGCAAAAGCTCGAAAGCGAGCAAAGGCTCAAAAGCGTTTGGATAAGGTTAGGAAGAAGGCGGACAATATCACAAATGAAGAAGGGATGCCAGATACAGAGAAATGGGGCAAAATCAAGCAGCTTTATAAAAAGGCAGGTTTCCTCGGACAGAAGAAACGAAAGGTGAATTACGTAGTGTCGTCTAGAGCCGGATCGAGGCCAAGTCGAGGCTCCTCAAAAGGAAAGAAAGGACAAGTTAATGTCACCAAAGTTGTGGACAAGAGATTGAAAGCTGATAAACGTGGGATGAACGCAGCCAAGCGTAGAGTTGGTCCAGAACGTCGCAAGCGGAAATAGAATCATGGTTGGGGTTTCCTTTTGAAAATTAGAAAAAAGGGTGTATTATATAAAAGTGTATTGAATTGGAATATTTCAATTCAGTTGCCACAACCTCACGCCATTAAACATTTTTAGTATGCACTTATAAATAATGTGCGTGGGTTTTGATAAGATCTTTAATGCGAATTGTTGATTGCCATATTTCGATGGCAGATGTTCAAAATATATCATAACTATGATAGTGTTGTGAGAAACCAATTCGTTGGTCATGGAAAATTTGGCGTTTTTTTGGCAGATCATCAACGAAATCGCTCATTAACTAATTATTTACATAGTAATTATTTATTTTGATTATGGAGATATGGGTCCATCCAGCCGAACAAGTACACTTAACGAGGTAAGTGTACAAAAGAGTATATTGTTTAAAGTTCGTATGTCTCAAAATCTTCTGAAATGCGAAAAATGCAAAGAAAAGCTGGTTCGTGTGCTGATTTAGGAGTGAGAAGTATATATCTGTCATGAAATGATTATTTTAAGCATGACCTATTTATTGTCAATGCAGATGAATTATCGACTTGTACTAATGTACATGTAGATCTTTCATTGTCCCCTACGGAAGGTTCTTCAATTTGCAAGTTGCCTAGAGGTAAGAGAAAGTTATCACACCCCGATTTTACGTTGAAAAACTAAGTCGTCTTTAAAATAAGTGACAGTTTTCTTTTGCCTCATGCCAAATTGAAAATGAACTACTGCAGCCTGCTTCTTGCTGCAGTTGATTGGCAATTTAGCATGAATATGACAGTGGCGAGAATTCGTGAGCAGGAAAGTGGCAACTCGTTTCAGCGACTAATCCGCCAGGCCATAGGATGAGGATGACAGTACAACTAATTTGCAAGAACGTGATACTTGTGATATTCTAAGATACATCCAAGGTTATATCAGTAAAGCTAATGATTCTACTACCGACTGCGACGTCTTTCATATGTCACTTAAAAATGATTCATTATCATTCATTCATTGCGAAGTGTTGGCTGCTCTTTACTCTTGTACATATTTTTGTAAATATAAAGATCTGTGGAATTTTCAGTTTTTATTCAATTTTCATTTAGCCTACGTGAGGAATTGTGACGGGTTGCGCATGCGTTCGAAAACTGACAGTAGTTAACGTTTTGTAAATGCGATTTGTTAGCATGTTATTGTTTTAGTTGTTAATAGTGACTCCTAAAAATGCAATGGATATGTATTTATATACCCTTAACATTTATGTTTACAATATAATATTGATGTACGTATAAGACTCGTATGTGAAGGAGTCGATGACCCGAGTAATGCTTGTCTGCATTGATTATTGCTTAACTGTGTATGCTAGTCCTTACCAATGGATTTCAACATGGACTAATTTCTTTTACCAACATTGCGATACTTTTACTAAAATAAGTTGTTCATAAGTTGTCATAAAAAGTTAGACATCGAATATAGTCAGGGTGTCTACAAAGTCCTAATAGTCCTAAAACTCGAAGAACAGGTCTAAAAGTTCCAAATATCATCAGGTCCTAAACTATCTTTCTTTGGATATGAGATCTTAGCATTGTGTTTCGCAAAATCTTAAAACAATGAGCTTCAAAGTGGTCGATGTTTTTCAACAAAATAAAATTTACTTCATTTTCAAGGCGACGAAGCAAATGAATATTCAGAGAAGTGATGGCGTCTTTGCAGTTCTGATGTGTGTCATGTGTATGGATTTCGAAATTGTGAATATAGAAACTGCTGGAAATGCATGGGTGTATCAGAATATCACCAGTAATGTGAACTACAAAACAGAATCACTTTTCTCATAAATTCTTCATTTCAACACCAGACAAGAGCAAAGGTAGCTTTATTTGGATCTTATCACTGCAACTGACCATCAAATCTGTCAAACTCTGGATTTTGCCGTGCAGCATAGAGGAGAACCGATGCATCCTTGCGTGTCGTAGAAAGCGAATAAATAAGTATGACTTCTACAGCGATGCAATGAGTCGTAAGCTGGAATTGATCGGTATCTGAATGTCTGAAGTGTGTTGCGAGTACTGCTGAATTAAGCGCGGAAATTTAAGTCGCTTTCGCGCAGGGGAGATTTTCATTTATTTTGGGTGGTGCAAATTGATTCGTGTTATTGCATCAACTTATCAGCTCATAGTGCCGTGCCTGTTTACATTTTTGATGTCCGCGGAAAGCCAGGCTTGATGTGAATCCAAAATTTGAGCATTCGCGTGAATCCGTAAAAATGTACACCTGATAATAAGTTTTGAGCTGGAGAAGTAATCATGCTTACTTCAGATCAGTCTTACACATTAAATAAGTTATAGCAACTTATTTCCTCCTGTCATTTATGTTCATATCTGAGGCGTTAATACCTGTATTGTCAGAGAATATATATTTTCTATCATTCCATAGATGAATGCTATTTATTTTATAATTTCTGCTAATAAGTAATGAGCCGATTGAAAACATCAGATTCAAATAAATGTTACTTTTACAAAAATCACAATTTCAATAAGGAGTGAGAAGTTCATTAACAAAGAAACTCAGCATCTGGTGTTTACACCTGAGGCAGAAGCTACAGCTTGAATATTCGTCTGTTCATGCTTTCATGCCGAGTCACAGAAAATTTTGAATATATTGTCTTGGCTATTTTTCCAATATATTGTCCAACTACATTGAGTCACAGAAAACTAATTTTTTTCGTCCGGTATTGCCCAGCCGCTGTCCTATTATTAAGGGTCTTTGAATTGCATCGTTTCACATAGTTTTCAAATAATCTCACAGGTACTCAATTTAGTTAAGATCACGGCTTTATGCTAGCCTGTCCGTAAATCGTCGCTTGACTTTCATTTCCACCCAAGTCGAAGCAGTTGTGTGGCATGGGGTAACATCGGATTGCAGATTGGTCATCAAGCGGGGAATCGCAACATCGGGCATTCCCTGGAACCCCCGATAATCGACATTTCCGTTGCATCACACAAATTTACGCACTCCATCAAAACGAACTGGTCCCCTCATCATAAATTGCCAGAATCCCCTCTGAACGTACTCTCTCTCGTGGATGCAGATATAAACAACATTCACCAGCAAAAACCAGGGCTGTGGTCTCGAACTCGGACTCCACGGTTTTTGGCCGGATTCGGACTTTATACAGGACTCGGTCCTACTTTCACCACAGCCCTGATAAAATTATCTGATTATATTTTTCTTCAGTACATTCCTTTTTCTTTCTGCATCAGTCTGACGTTCTTTGATTTCCTTGCATGTGGCAATTGCTTTCGGACGGCTATTCTTCCAAAAAAAATTGACGTCAAATTCTCAAAATACGTAGTTCGTTGGCAATCATTCTTGAATGCTTTTTTGATACTGACAGTAAAACAAATTTTCGGCAGAACTGAAGGCATCTGACATCTCACTGCACTCGACGATGGCTTTGGCCAAAAAATAGTGCAGCATTCAATTAATGGATTACTTTTCGATGAATCGCTTTTTTAATGTTCTTTTCAACCTCAATGAGACGATGACTGCCTACCAACAATCTGATACTTTCACTTATCTGGATTTTATCAGCTGTACCATCTCACCATTTAGTCAATTTGAAGCGTTTTTTCAAAGTTCTACTTCTACCAATCCCATTTTATATTCGTCGATGAGTGATCTGCTTGCTGATATTCTGCGCTCTCATTTGTACGCTCTCTTAAAATATTTCAATGGTGGCTTATATTGGTGTTATAAATTTTTTTTTGAATGCATGTGAAAACATTTTGCTTTTGAAAGAGGCATCCTTTGATCAACAACTCATTTGCCATTTGGTGATGTTAGAAGAAAACCCATGGAAAATGATACCAAAACAGGGCAATTCCGCAAGTCTCAACTCTCCATCGAAAAACCTTGTGATGAGGGTGAAATTTTCTTTCGAAACTTCATTTGTCTCTTATGTGATAAACAACAGGGTTTTCCAATTGATGCCCACCACCTATATGCATGTCCAATCTTTTCACTTAACATTTATTTTGGCACATGAATAAAGTGCAGACCGAAGCGTCGTGCAGTTCCGAAATAACAGCATCCGTGGAATATTCCTCGGAATATTTTCATTCTTCAAAATTAGGTCCGCATGCTTATTGACAGCTGATCTCTGCAGAGGTGAATCTAGATCCCTGCGCGGAAATTTTCCGCTCGGCAGTTGGAAACGCTGTTGATAACGCTGTGCATAAGGAATGCACGGGAATGAATATTTGCATTTTTCTAAATCTGATACGATTCGATTTTCTCCATATCCGGCAAAAAGTCAGTCAGATTTTGAGTGTTATAGAAGCGATTTTATGCTATGCCATTCTTTTCTATTGAGTACACTAATGCTACTAGAAGCAAGATCAAGAGCCATCATAGATTTACGATTTAGTATGAAGATTCATCTTACTGCTTAGCTCAGTATACACACTGTAGAATTAGACCAGTTGTTAGATAAAATTTTTCTTCTTCATCTTATGACCACAGTTCGATGTTTCTACCAAATGCAATTAATTCCTGATTGCCCCTTCACACAAATTGATGATCGTTGTCATTGATTATTTGATCTCATGTTGCCGAAAATAGTGAAAATTAGGAATTTCTCATCAAATTGACATCATCAATATCACCGCTGCGTCAAGTGAGGAGTTTCTCAATATTTACAAATACAACATTCGTCGGCATTATAGCATACCTTCACTAGAGGATACATACACTAGGCAGCAATTGCTAGGTTTAATGTTAACACGTTCTGAGGGATAGAAATGAAAATAGAAAGGTAAAATGATGAACTGCCCAGCATTTTAAAAATAGCTCAATTGGTAGGTTAAATTGCTAAAAACGTTATATGAAAAGTCCAAAAATTTGGTCTCACTAAGTCCTAAAGGGCAATTACTTAAATAACGCACGGACGTTCTGACACGTTCGTCATTTCTCATCATGAAGATGCGACTTTATCCATGAAAATTGCACCCTGTCATGCCACATTAGTCTGAAATAGTGATCACTTTCCAAATATTTCATATTAGTCCGTCTTTCGTCGCTAGAGGTCAAAAGAGGGACTATTATTAAATAACTGAAGAGTGATTAATATTTCGAATGACGAATATGTGTCAGAAGTTCAGTGCGTTATTTATGGAGTTGCCTTAAAACTGATTATCAATTTATTTGTAGACACCCTGTACAGTCCCATAGATGTAGAACTCTACTCCAAGAACGGCGGAATGAGTCAAATTAAACTCATCGCTTACAAATTGTGTGCCTTCTCTTGATTCACGATGATAGCATGCCGCATGTCTGTAATTGGATGTTGCAACGTCAATATAATCTCGATGAATACATTTCACTCACAGGTCCTATGTTATTCACATTTTCTGAAATCCTAAGGAGCTAAGCTGTAGGCCCTTGTATGCTACCTTTTGATCTACTTACGCATGCTGATAGGTCAATAGGCAAAATCAGTTTGAATGTGCTGCTGTGAGAAATATGTCTTACTGATTTTTCAAATGCATTTCAGTGACTATCAGTAGTTCATTGCACAGGTTTATTACCTTAAAAATGGAAAACTATAGGCCATCCAAGCATATTTTCACCCTTCAAATTGGGCTTAGAAATTTTCCAAAACGATTTTTAGCGAATAATTGATACTATCAAACGAGTGAATACACGGACCAATTGTTCGATCTGTGAAACGGTAGAATGTTCTGTTTTTTAATCTAAATGTAGGCCAGTAAAATTTTATAATTTCTTGATAATCTTCCAACATTTATGGACCACAAAAGTACTACTATATTTACTAAATTTCATTTGAATTGTTGTACAAAGGGAAAATGCTGTGCCGGCGAAAAAAACCTGCCGTCGTTTAATAATGCCGTTTAATAAGCAATTAATTTACAAAACGGCAGTAGGCTGGACACCTTGGAAAAATATATAATTATTAGAAGACCGATTTTTTTTAAAAAAAAGCCACTCTGTCAAACAAATACTATTTCTTGTATTTCAAAAATCGCAAAAACAATAACTTCACTATGATAAAAGTCTAGATGTACTCTAGAGGGTACGAAACTTGCCTAGTTCTGTGATGTATATGTTCATTCACTTTTCTGGGGCCTTAGTCCGTATGCTATCCTTGTTGCCTCTTGCTAGTTGCGTCATTCTTCTGTGTCCTCGTCTTCGGAGGTCGATGTCTCCATGAAATCAATACTATAACTTTTCTCATTTAGCAAAATGATCACTCAACGTCATCCTAAGTAGGAGCTATTTAGGGAATGACGCTAGGCGCCAGAAGGAAGTTTCCTGATGACTAAGTTTACTTGATTTGTGATATTCAAGGAAATTGACACGCCTAACATTGAAATTCGAGCCCAATAGCAGCTCTCTAAAGAAAAGCCGTGTGTTCTTGACAGGTCACTTGCAGCAGTTGTGGATTTAAGTACTGAAATAGAAAAAGCAGACCACCCAGACATTCGCTTTTTCGAAAAAAAATGCGTGAATTTTCGCTTTTATCGATTGGCATTCGTTTTTTTCGCTTTTTTGGTAGAGCAGGAAAAAGTGTTTCGTAGTATAGACATGTTGACAACGCAACGTAACTTATTGTCATGTTGCCCGCTACTTTAGTCATGCTATCATTCATGTGTTAACAATTGAATGCAGATCTTGATGATTGCATAATCTTATGTAATAACGGTATTACATAGGAATTGGAAAATGTGCCCTTATTAGCAAAAAAGTCATTTAGCAATTCTTGAAGGCAAAGCCTTGTCTTAGTGCGTCCCGGCAAATGCACCATTTTTTACGGTAACTTCGAGGCCATGGTGCTATATTCATTACAAAACGAAGACAAAATAAAATCAATATTTTTCAAGATTGGCTATCTTCAATTCAATTCAAAGCTTGGACTTGGTTGTATATTTTAGTAGAAGTGCATGGAGCATGATCTTGATTATTGGCCTTTGAAGCAAACTGCATAGTGATAGTTTTTTATGGAATATTTTCAAAGATTTGGCCAATATTATAATTTATCGTCAATATCGTTATTTTTCATCAATTTAGATTTATATTATTTGGGGGGGGGCTGTGAAGAGTGAATGCAGAGCGCTTAGCGTGGCTTACGGGAGCTGAGAGAACTCCCATTGTTAAGTCTTCATGTATGAGGCGAAGTTTGTGTAAAGGCGGATTACATATTTAGCACGCATCGATTACATTTTTATGGGATTCGAGGATGAACAGGATTTGTTTACTTGTGGGAATCGAAAAGGCAAAGATAGATGTACAGGATTTGTTTACATGTGCGGATCGCAAAAAGCAAAATGTATTTATTGATGGTATGAATTTAATGACAGGATGAGTTTATATGTTGGAAACGTAACATTTGAATGATGTCTGACTTATCTTTGTGGCATATCTTTCAAGACATATCATTGCCTATTCAGTATTTTGTCAGCCACTATGTGTGGGACCCCGCTCGTCTGGGTTTGAGTGTTCAGGTTAGGGGTCGAAACACAACTAGACGACGAGTACCTGCTGATGACTGACGGACTGCAGTATTACGTTATATATCCCTTAATTGGTAGCTGAAGTAGTGATCGATGTATTGTATTTCAAATGAAGAAATGTGGGATTACATGAAGTATTATAGACGGATTAAGAAACTGGCGATAACAAATTCAAGTGATCAAGCTAATCAATTTTAATTCGTTGCCACGAGAAAGCTCCATTGAGTTTTTTTAAGAACTGATTAATCCAATGGTTACAGTAGCATTGCATCTGTACACTTGCGGATTGGAGAACGCCATCAGTCCTCATAAGGACTACTTCAATTAATAATTGGAATTAGTAAGCATTATATTCTATTATAAATCAGGGTTGGCCGGTAAAAATACCACCTGGTAAAAACCATCAGCTTTTGTCACCATTTTTCGGCTAAAACTGGCTAAAACTATTTTTCCAGCATTACTACTTACGTTTTTTGGGTATACATATAATGTAAGGGATCATCGTTACTACTTACTTTATTGTTCACTTTACTTTTTCATCATTCGATAAACATTTAGGCCTGTATTTTCAGAATTCAAACCTATCAATATCGCATTTCAATCAAGAATATGTTTTAAGTATAGGTGTAAGAATGCGAATTATTATAAAAAATATTGTTCTAAAGCTGTTGTGCATTATTCTTCTAAGTGTGCACGCATTTTGTTGCTTTACGAATTTCATTCATTGTAAGATGCAACAGACGTCCAAGCTGGAAGGAAATCACTTGGCTCTGTATAAAAGATCGAAAACAGGCATTCCATGAAGCTAGAGGGGCAAGAAAATGTAGAAATTTGGCCTCGGATTTCTACGATTAACCTCCCTGCTGATCTCATAGAATTGCTTGTCTTCTAAATCTGTGGCAAATGTCTCATACCCATTGTGATTACACGAATATTACTATGAAATTTATCCTGCACTCCCAGAAGGACTAGATTAAAAAGTTTGCCCTTCAACATTTTTCATGTCATGGTAATTTACCCTCGCGTATTTAGAGGATAAGGTTATGTTAAATGAATTTAAAACCGAAAGTAAAGTTTTGATTTGAGCTCGAAATATGGAAATTTCAAGAACTTTAAACAAACTTGTATATCACAATCATGTCAAAATTGTTTGTAACTATCAGATTCTATTAACAAGATCAATTTTACAGCTTACTGGACATGTTCTTTTGTTGAGATTATAACTGAAGCTGTTCAGACATACATTATACCTCATTTTATCAAGATTGCTGGTACGAACTATGTTATTTAATTATTATTTGTTCTTCCAAATCATGATTTCCTGCTGCAGTCACAAGCATTAGTACATTTAGTATATTTCTAAAAAAAGTAGAAATGCATTCTAAGTGACTGTTGCACATTGCTTGATTTGGGAGGGGAGATTTTCCGGTGCAGAGACTTTTTGATATAGTGTTTTCTCTGCGTTCATGAGACCTGGGTTCGAATCTAGATCTGATGAAACCTAAGCTACTATTAAAATACACTCTACATTTTTGCTGAACACTGAAACACAGAAGAATGACTGGGATTATTGAAGCTCGTCCACATGAAGAAAGTGGTTTTCTTAATTTAGTTCTATGTATAAACCAGTTATATTCATATATTTATTTTCATTTTTTCATTCATTTGATGATAATTCTGGGAGTATCTAACAACTTCTGTTACATGAACCAAAGAGCCAAAATGATGCTGAAGTCTACATTTATTCTTAAATCACAAGAAAGGGCAGAGCAATCGTAAAGAAAGACAACATCGTTTGTCGTTCGTTATAAAAACATATCATGTGGTTCCATCACTGAATGTCATGTTTTGGAAGATAATAGTTGCAAACTGCAAACCCGCATGCACTGTAAAACTCAAACCCCAACTTGCTGTCGATCATTTCGTGAAGAAATAGACTGATTTTAGGAATTTTAGTTTTAGCCGGTTTTTACCACTTATTGGCAAAAACCAGTTTTAGCCGGCAAAAAGCCAACCATGTTATAAATGGCTGCTGGGATGATTTTCATCATCGTATGAGAATTGATGTATATTTACACCGTAAAATTTTGATTGAAAAAGTACTAATATATGTCTCATAACAGACAGATTTGATCTCTGGAATAGGCCCACTTACAGTCAAAAGCTCGACGGAAAAGGTCTGTAAAGAACCCACTCGAATGTAAATCATTGACTTCTAAATTTTCTCTTTTTGGCAGCCGTCCATTGTCGGAAATTCCACTTTAGAAATATTTATCATCTAGTCACTGTAGGGCTGCATAATTGAGAAATATCAATTTCATTGATAGTGAATATACAAGTTGACACTTTTGCATCTAAATATAACGTTTGTACTATTGTCCATTTAATAAAATATCAATTTTGCTTCAATAATACAGCTTAATTGTGAGCATTATTTTCCTTTAGAAAAATGCATCATAGTAAGCAACATTATTGGCATATTATTGGGCCTACGAGTAGTGAAGAAACTACAGTGATCATCGGATGAAACCTTTGTGTACATTCTATCACCGTATAAAATAATTGCCATATTGATGTAAGACCTAATTCAGGATCGTTTATTCGTGTTATGATCTACCTCATATGACTTCAGTTGACGGACCCCTATCTAATAAGTGCTTGAAAATATGCCTTGGAATATTCAGATAAAAGAGATGTTCAAAGCTATAGGCTAATTTTGTAGTTGGAAGCATGGCAGTTACAGAGATCTCATTTGCCACAGAAATTATAAGATCATCTTCATTCTGCTGAATTTTCTAACAGTATTTTTTTGATTTTTTCAACACTATGTTTCGACAATCTTATGAAACAATCTTGGAATCTACATTATTTGTCTAAAAGTGAATCAATCTAAATTGATTGCTGATTTATGTCTGATCATTGATAGAATACAAAAGCTAGTTTTATGTACGAGGGGTGATTGAAAAGTTCGCGGCCCGATATAGAAAAAAGCATATTTCGCATACGATACAGATTCATTTTTCGACATAATCGCCCCTACAGTCAACGCACTTAGCCCAACGGTGCTGCAATGCGCGGATCCATTGCTCATAGAAGTGTGAGTCTTTGGAGTCCAGATACTCCTCAACGGCCTCCATGACGTCACTGTTGGATGCGAAGTGCTGACCACTGAGCTCCAATTTCATTTTTGGGAAGAGATGAAAGTCCAGATCAGGAGAATAGGGTGGATGGGAAATGTTAAACCCACAACCTTGGATGGCAGACATGGCGGTAGCGGAGGTGTGAGCAGGCGCATTGTCTTGATGGAAGAGCACGCCTTTCGTGAGCTTCCCTCTCCGCTTGATCTTGATCTGCACTCGTAACTGCTGCAACAAATGAGCGTAGTACTCGCCAGTAATTGTCCGACCAGTCTCTAGGAAGTCCAACAACAAAACTTGGGAGTTGGTGATCCTGGGTGCTTCCATTGTTTCGATTGTTCTTTTGACTCGGGCTGATAGTGGTGAACCCAAGTCTCATCCATCGTAATGAACCGGTCCATGAAATTTTCAGGATCTCTTACGAACAGCACCAGGTTGTCCCTTGAGATGAGAAAGCGGGCTCGTTTGTTCTCTGGTGTGAGCATCGAGCGGAAACTTTGTTCATGATGGATGATGTTATGGACACGCTCTTGTGAAATCTTCAGTTCGAAGGCAATCTTTCGCTCGGTTGTACGGCGATCATCAAGAATAATCTTTTGAACATGATCGATCACATCTTCTGTGCTCACTGTCACTGGTCTTCCACAACGGGATCATCTTTCAAGCTCTCTCTTCCTTGCTTGAATTCTGAAGCCCACTTCTTGACTGTGGTGTAGGACGGAGCTTTCTCACCAAGTGTTCCAACCATATCATCATGAATCTCCTTTGGTGTGAGTCCTTTCAAGCCGAGATAACGAATGACAGCTCGATTTGAAACGTGATCCATCTTACGCAACACTTATCTGACTAACTGACTGATAAGTTAGTAACTGAAGTTAAGTAGCTGTGGTTTACCGACAGTTCACCGGATCGACTGATCACTCGTCATGCGCCGTCAGCATATTCCATTGTATCAATCCACATGTGCATAATGGCCTGGCTTTAAGCTTTCTATGTCAGGCCGCGAACTTATCAATCACCCCTCGTATAAATACTGTCTGGTGCATTTGCGAATCGTTTAACAAGATGCAAGAAAAAAGCCTCCTAAGAGGTACTCCGACAAGTTATCATTTTTGTACAATAAAGTAATATTCGCAATCTACACAGGTTCGTGGTAGTGCATGGGTTGATGACATATTATGTCTTTATAACGTTCTTTTACATAGCTTGATGTAAAAATTATCGGTTCGCTTTTTCCGCTTTTCTAAGTTTAGGATTCGTTTTTTTCGCTTTTTTTAAATTCTAATCGGCTGGGTGGTCTGAAAAAGTAGTGAAGAAAAAATTGGCTGTAAGCCTAATGTCAGGTTGAAAGAAGCATGCTGCATACGCGCTATAAAAACATCAAATATTGCACTTTTTGCAAATAATGCATCCATGATGATAACTGATATGTCATGCAAGTTTCTCTTTCGACACCATATACATGACATTGTCGTCTCACTTTATTGAAGCTCAAAACAAAATTGCCATGCCATGAATTATTGAAAAGGATAAAAGCCATGACTCGAACGGCGTTTCGTATAATAATTCCTTTTGTTATTATAATTCAGTTACTTAAATTGTAGCTGATAATCAAAAAGTATGATTTGTTTGATTTAAAAAAGATATAGACGTTGCTATGTTTCCCAGTGAACTGTGTTTTCCATAATTAGAATTGAGAACTCTAATGTTTGTCTACTTTCTGTTCCAGAATAACACATGGAAGCAAACTGGGAGAATTTCAGACTATTATTCTTTTCGTCTTTCTTCCAATTGGAATTACACAAATGCAAGAATGATTTGGAAAGGATTATTTCCGTCTTCGATGCCGTTTACGACAAATTTACAGAATTCTCACTCCATCCCAAGCGTGGCAAAGACTCGGCATGGTTTAACCATTGGAAATCCAAGGGAAATTCGTATTTGGCAAGGAAAGAGTTTTCCAATGCAGGAGTTGCATATACCCGTGCTCTATTTTTTGCTAAGACGAGTGATGAGAAAGCCGTTGCGTTTGGCAACAGATCTGCTGTGCTTTTACAGGCCCAGTTTCCAAAAGAAAGTTTGAAGGACATCGAATATTGTTTTTCGAATAACTACCCTATAAATAGACGTTTTCGACTGTTAAATCGTGCTGGTGAATGTTATTTGATGCTGTGCAATAAGGATGATGCTAAAAAGAAATTCAGCGAATCTTTGGCTATGCTAGATGATGGTCTTTATGACTTGTCTGATGATCAAAAGCCAACATGGAGGAATAGAATTCTCGCACACCTGAAGAACTGTGAAAAGGATTCATGTGTGGAAAATGTAGCCGAAAAATATCAGAAATTTCATTGCTTGCGACCCTCATCGCCAAAAGTTGCTGGTCACATTAATCCTTGTATTACAAGTGCATCAGATGCGATAGAAATAAGAACTTCTGATATTGATGGTCGCGGTCTTTACGCAATTCGTGACATTAAAGTTGGAGAGTGTTTGGCGGTTGAGTTACCATATGCGAAGTGTGTTATCCCAGAGTGCTACTTAAGTCATTGTTATGGTTGCACGATGCGCTCTTTAACTATGATTCCTTGTCGGAGTTGTTCAGTTATCGGCTATTGCTCAGTCACTTGTGAAGCCAATGCTTGGAATTCATATCATAAATTCGAATGTCCTGTAATCGATCACCTCGATGTGTTGCCGAATTTGCGAATGGTTCGGCTGGCATATCGAACAGTCATTTCAACGAATATCGATGAAGTGAAGAGAGTAGTCAGCCATAATAACGAATGCTCTAGAGATAGTGAATATCACGAGAACTTCGAAGTGTTTGACTCTGCAAACTACGCGTGTGCTTACAGCATAATTGCCAACAGTGATAGGCGGGAAAGGGATGACATGACAGACAGAGCGCTATTAGCCAGCTTCCTACTATTATGTGCAATCAAATCGAATTTTTTGTCATCCCGACCAGTAAATAGGATGGAAGCTGCCCTAATTGGTGCCGCTTTTCTTCGTCATTTACAGAGTTTGCCATGTAATGCTCACGAGATTAATGAAGAATATGTACCGAGTGATGGTGATCTTACGAATGCAGATCTTCAAGAAATTGCGTCTGGCTTGTTTCCTGTTTTAAGTCTTGTAAATCATTCATGTGATCCAAATGTTCATCGAGTTTGCTTCGAAGGTGGAGCATGCTCTCTAATTGCCATTCGTACAATATATCAAGGTGAGCAACTATTTGACTGTTACTCACAGCATTTCGCTGTTGGTCCTCGTCATGAACGTCAGCGCTACTTATCAGAACAGTATCTATTTGATTGTCGCTGTGAAGCGTGTATGAATGATTGGCCACAGTACGAAGCTCTCTGTGAGATAGTCTATCCTGCTTTAAAAGTTGGTGAATTAAGTAAAGAAGATGGTCGTAAATGGAAGCGTGCAAGTGAAGAGCGTGACAGCTTCATGGAGCTCCTTGGTAAGGGTAGAAGTTACTTTAGTGAAGATGGAAAAGCAGAAAAGTTCTTCGTTGATTATCAGACTTTACTCAGCAGAATCATAAAGCGTCCATGGAAGGAAATGAATAACAATGAGGAATGTTTGAAGATATTGTGGAATTTGAAGGGAAACCTCTTTCAGGATTGCAGATGACAGCTACGACTGAAATTAATGCGTAGTTGCATGTACTCCTTACTCCCAATATCCCATTTTCCAACTTACCACATTCATTAACTTGAAATAAGTCAACGCATTTATACTTCCAAATTGTGACAATTTCTGCAATATTGGAAAAACTTCAGCTCGAACATTGAAGAACTTAAATCTGTAAAAGTATGAAAACATATAAACAGATGACAAAAATTACGAGATACAATCTCATGGAGCTTAATTTTGAAAATTTCATTTTGTTTTTTATTAGATGGCTTCATGTTTCTATTCACTTGTGATGGCAATTCAAGTTTGATCGATGGCGACTTCGGTTATCCAAACAGTCACAAAGCGATAATATAAATTCGCTATTTTGGTCATTGAATAAATATTTTCTAGGTGAGGATAAAGAAAAAAGAGCGACTGAATTATTCACCTGAATTGAATACAAAATTTGAAAAACATAGAGTGGAAACTGTTCAAAAAGGAATTTAGTAAATATTACATTTGCATAGCTAACTTATGTGTAAAACAAGACATCTAGTAAATGAACAAGAAAAGAAAATGATAACCAATCTCAAGCAACCGTGGATTCATAGAAGCATTCTTTCCCTTCAGATTAGGATGAAGTTTGTGAGTGAAAAGTATTTCATAGATTCTTAGATCGTCTTTCTTGAATTTCTTCAAGATCTTGAAACTCCATATAAATTGCTTGGTTGCAGTTTGATTGCGAGCGATCCAGGAAGTTAGCTATGCAAATGTAAGATTTACTTAATTCACTTTAGTTTCTACTGAGTGATTTTCAAATTTTGTAATCAATTCATGCACATAATTCAGTTGTTTTTTCTGCACCCTTGAGAAGGCTCAATATGGATTTTGAGCGAAGCGTTGGGGAAATTTTCATTCTTATTTCTTGCAATAAGTACTTCTCAAAAATGTTTTATGAATGAATATGTGCAATTAAAATCGGTTACAGAATAAACATCAAGACCTGCTGAAAACTGAAAAATCGGACAGCATGCATCAATCAAAATTATGCTCCATCAACCTAATATGATTTTGATCATTTGCCCTTATGTTGATTTTTGTATACCCTACACGAGGTTCTTAAACCTTGCAAGAAGTATCGCAACAAAAATAAGTTGCTTTCCTAAACTGTTTTTGAATGCGCATCTACTTTTGGAAGCATCTACAAAGATTGTCATATACGTAAAAGCATTAGTCTTTATGTCGATACGTATGTTGAGGAGCTTTTATGTTTCATAAACTAGATTTTATTTTAATTTGTTGTTCTGATTTCGCAAAACCCGTGCTGATAAGGGAATAATGCATCTAAAATTGTAGAATTGACCATCTAAGACAGGGCCTTCTATGACTATAACAAGAATATGTACTAAGTTCGCAAGCTAATCAGTAGGGCTGTAGATCAGATCACATCGACTTTAACGGTTAAACGATCCCGACTGTAAACGGGTCTGGCCAGACTCCATGAAATCTATTTTCAACCATATCATCCATGAATTATTGAATTAAATTTGATTCTTAAGCAATATCTGGAATTTCACTTACTTCCCTATTGGATAAAGCATAGGCGCAATTGCTGCATTCATACCACAATGTTAATGAACTAACTTAAATGATCATAGCTTGCTCCAAGCAAATGCTTTGCTACAAATATTGAATTTCTGTTATGTGTCTGTCTACCGTATAGCCATCGCAAACTTCAGGATCTTTCATTCAACCAAACCTAGCCTACTCTTGAAACTCTATCCATGAACGTGCAACATGATGACTGCACGAAATTCGTTTTTTATACACGACTTTGCAGCATGTACATATGTATAAACTGTATAGCATGTACATATGTATAAACTGTATAGCATTATCTCTAACACTGGCGTGAATATTTACCCAAGTTTGCATGGTTAAAATCTTCAAAGTTTATTATTCTTCCAGTTTTGAATTTCGTGTAGGCCTATCATACATAGAATTCGTGTGTGATCATGCACGAATTCTATGTATGATAGGCCTACACGAAATTCAAAACTGGAAGAATAATAAACTTTGAAGATTTTAACCATGTAAACTTGGGTAAATATTCACGCCATAGAGATAATGCTATACAGTTTGTTACATCAAATTTAGCATCACTCACACAACTTAAGCAGTCCCTTGTCTTTTATCTATCGCTATACGGTCTTGTTCTCGATGAACCTGCCTCTGTTCTCTACGTCCTCGCGTTCTTTTACCAGATGCATAAAGTGACTGCACAAATTTTTGTTGCATGATAATCCTCGTTGCCAGACTTCTTTTTTAGAAGATCATTTTAAGATATCATTCTTTCATAGAACAGCAAAGTTGTGGAATAGGCGGAGGAATTTCCAACATCTGTTATTGTTGAGGCAATGAAGAGGGCCATCAATGTAAGCTTTTATACTGAGCTTTATAGAGAGTTGCTAATTTGAAGGGTTTTCTTGTCTTGTGTGTTTCTGTTATATGTTATCATGGTCAAATTATATATAACCCTTTTCGTTATTTCCATTTGTATTCTTACGAGTAATACAATTAACTCTTTCTTTGAGCTATCATATATCTCAAAATCCCATAAGTATCCATTCACTTCTCTACTTCTTATATTCAATACTTCGGCTATTGGATTGTTACGCACTATGAGCTATTGTTTTTACTATATAATTACAGCTACCATCCCCATGCACTTTTCCTTCTTCGATGTTCTGAATCTACGTTTCTTTGATCATCTGGTGCGGAACATCCTTGATGTATGGTCCAGGCCTCGACTCTTCCCTCGTTTTTATTTTTAAATAGTTATCAATGGTTTACAACAAGGATGCGAAGTCCTATCAGACTCCGGGGGTTGACAGGACTCCGCCCCAAGTGTGCATACAGGTTTTCGAAAAAAACTGGTAACTAGATCATTATACTATAGGCTTACCTGAACCCATTTTTAGTGATCATTGCTGTATCAATTATCAATAATTTTCGATGAAATGTCGATTTAAGTTGGATGCATGCGACTCGGCTCCTCCCATCTTGTTGATGTCCCGGGTTGAAAAAACCGAGATAATTTATCTAATATATGATTGATGGTGATAGATTTTATAAATATTAGGTAGGCTAATTGTTTTATAAAACAATCATATTTGATATTTTTTAATAATTTTTGATACATTTGATTATTAGGGGAGACTGGGGACCAAAGTGCATTTTTTCACTCATTCTCATTTTTTTGACGAAATTATAGCAAATCAGAACTTAAAATTTTACACAGATGTGAAAGATATCTTCACAAATAAAATATTTTTTGAATTGTTACTCTAGCATATCTAGTTTTTGCACAAGACATGTTTTTGTAACATGTAACGACCCTGCACATTGGTCCCCTATAGCGGGGACCAATGTGCACTGCATGGGGACCAAAGTGCACTAAATAAAAAAACCATGATTGCGTAAGGAAATTTCATTTTATATAATAGATATCGCCAAAACACATTTTTCTATGATTTTTACTGTATTCATTTAATTTTTGTGAATTAGTGGATATGAAACTATCAATAGGCAAAAAATGAATTAATTTTTTTACAGCAATTTTTACTAATTGCTTATTGGACGCATCTTTATTACATTAATTAACTGTTAATTTCGGATGTGCTGAGTTCAAAAATGATAATCATTTCTCTCTATGAGATTAATATTTTGACCTAGGGTAAAATCTTTATTATAGGCCTAGGCCTATAGGCCTACCCCACTTTCTTCTCATCAATTTAAAGATGTGTTTGACTTCTGAAAATAATGACCTTACGGACAAAAATGGTTATAATGGTTCAACAGATTGGATTTGGTAAGAAGGCAGTAAATAATCATTTTTTTAAAAAAGAAACTTTCCAGACAGGTCTACCAACAAAAATTGCCGAAAAGTCGATTTTTGAATATATATGCAAATAGTGCATTATGCAACATAATAAAAACAGACAGGAGTCGGGAATGTCGCTTTAAAAGCATTTGTCTTGTACTCAACCAGAATGTGTTCGGCACATTCCAGTTGAAGTTCAACCGTGTTTTCAATTGAGTCCTGGGTTCCAGAATTGGTTTCGTTACTTTTGGATGCAGCATTCTCCGTGGGCATATCGGTGATAAAAGTTGATTTTCTTTTTCTTGATCGTTTGTGTTTAAATTTTTCAGACAGAGCCTTCGTCGGATAAGGTCTGATTATTTCAGGTAACACTCGCTCACATAATTATCACGCCTCGTCGTCAACAGCCAGGGCACCGTCACCAGCAGGAGAAATTGGGCCTGTGCTTGTATAAGGTTGTTCAATTTGCGAAGTTCAAGCACTCGATCGGAGGATAATAGTTGATTTTCTTTTTCTTGATCGCTTGCGTTTAAATTTTTCAGACAGAGCCTTCGTCGGATAAGGTCTCATTATTTCAGGTAACACTGGCTCACATAATTATCACGCCTCGTCGTCAACAGCTAGGGCACCGTCATCAGCAGGAGAAATTGGGCCTGTGCTTGTATAAGGTTGTTCAATTTGCAAAGTTCAAGCACTCGATCGGAGGGAATGGATAGCAGGAAATCCCCTTAGCTGAAAGCGTTTGAGTTGACTGGGAATATGCCGGCTTTTTGAAAGCCCGATACGATATTCATGAGCGTAAAAGTTTTGTAAAATGAAGCTGAACTTAGTGAAGCAACGTCATGAATAGTGATTGGTTTTCATGGATGAGTGAGTATTTGATTGTTGCACTCACTCACATAGAACGTCTTAAATGGACCATAGACGCAGACGTCCAAGGGCTTCATGCGATGGCTTAAATTTTTTAAGGTTTAATTACACTTATTTCATTACGTTGAGACACTGAATACATGGTTTGCAAAATACAAAAGAAAAAAGGAAATTTATCATGTATTGCACTTTGGTCCCCATTTCAGAGGGCACTTTGGACCCCAAAGCAACTCATTTTCAAAAAACCAACATTGACAAATAACTGGGTATACAGATGCCATCCCCGAATTCAGAAGCAATTCTAGATGCCTTAAATGTTAGAAATTATTGTTATTCTAGGCACAATGTTGACGAATGAAATTTAGAAAAAATATACAACGGAGACTCAAAAATTTACTTTCGACTGCATTAAATGTATTTCAAGACCTACCAAATAAAATATTTTGAGATAAATCTTGATTTTTCCGTTGAAAGTCATGTTTGATTAGAGAATTACTCAACTAGAAGAAGAAGTTCGAATTCGGTCTTTATCACGTCGAACTGGCAGATGCACTTTGGTCCCCTATGCTCATAGGTCCCCAATCTCCCCTATTCAGACAAATATTATTATAATCACTTAAATGTTCAAATCTGAAACATTTTACAAATATTTATAAATTAATTTGTCTAAATAACAAAAATATTTCTGCATACCTACATGCTTATCTAAACAGGGCAGTGAGTTCTGACCTTATCTGTTGGGCTACCTGATGACGTCAAATGATATAAAAATCACAACTTTTTATCACTGGCCAGCAGCTGGTGTCAAAACGGAATCGAATCTCCAATTAGACAACGTGAACAATTAAATTGCCATTAACTAATTGGTGCCATTAAGAATTGCAATTACAATTGATGGCTGCCATCAAATAATGGCAATTAATAAATTGCTTCGATGCATTTAAATTTGATAGATTCCGATTAACCCAATTTATAATTAAGTATGCAATCATTTTTTTACAATTCTGAGGTTAGAGTGACTGACTTGTCGGTCAGCAAATTAAAAGGGGTCTCCTGCTACGTTCGAACATCCATATTAGGGGGATGTTTCACACTGGCGTCGTAGCACGTGTCGGTCTAATGGTCTTCACATCACATTGAAGTCGATGTAGTTTGATTTCACAGACAAGCACAAACCACCCCATCTTTCCCATACTTTGTTAATGCTTAAAGTTCTACAATAATATGAGCGTTTGCTTCTCCTTTTCATGTCTTTCGAGGACTACCTGTTAATGCGATCGAGTGACGTCAAGCTTGCTTCACACGTTTTTAGATCATTGCCTAATAGCAGTAATTTATTTGAACATGAAACAATACAACTAGAAATTATCAAAAATACCAGTATAAAATATAGGTTAAAAAATAGGGTAAATATATATATACTTATACAGTGACTCACGCATAGTGTGCGCGCGCCCCCGCCGTCTATGGCGCGCATTGACTTACTTTGCTGTCGTTTCTTTTGACAATGCGTGACCTGATAGTCTGGCCATTCTTGTACGCGTGTTTCGATATGCGTTCCTCAGTCGAACAGTAGCGCAGTGAATCGTGAAGCATCACTGGATACCAGCAAATTTTCTTGTTGATTCTATGCATTGGCAAACTCTGATTTCGTGAAACTTCTTCGAATTATACGAAATATGATTGAAGATGTGTGAATCGAATACCGGTGTGACTCAATTTCTTCCGATTCTATCAAGTTTAAGTGCGGATAAGGAAACGGATGCCACGTAAAAAAGGTGAGACGATGAGTCGCACTACAAACCAAGTTATTATTCCATAAAATGTGAGTTAAATTGTATTTTAGCCGTAAACGTGCACCTTCATGGTTCACTTTTCTAGACCTACGGAACTAATTTTTTTAATTAAAAACATCCTCACAGTGAATATTTTTTTGAAATTCAATGTGAAGGTCAAGCGTCACATCGTTTTCAGTGTGATCATACTGTGCTTCATTTGAGGGTTCCATTTCTTTTCTGACTCCGATCCAAAGTGCTCTGATCTGGGTTGCATTCATGCCGCATACGAGAGATAGGAGAATGTAACACGGCTGTTTTAGTCCGGGTAGGAATTCAAAAAAATGCCTATGTTTTCCTCATAATTCATCCGGTGGATGTGGTAGGGCCTACGTATTGGGTCTACGTACAGCATTAAGGTTTCAAGTAGTATCAGGTAAGGAAATTAAGTAGGCCTATCTTGTTAGAGGGTAATCATGTAAATTGGCAATTAGTGAGTGAGATAATATCAATTTTATAATTGTCTTGCTAAAATTATGAATTGATGAAAATGAAAAATAAGATAGCCTATTACAATAGGCACTTTATAAAATGAATCATCACATGAGGCATTGGAATAAAACCTTATTTTCTCAACCACTGAAACGAATCTTATTAATGCGCACATTCTGCGGTCATGGGGTCAAAATAAATCGGAAAGCAGCGCCACTGCACTTGGTTCATAAAACATGTTTGAGACGAATATTAGGTGGATACTTGCTTTCTTTTAGATGATGCCCTTGCATCAATCCAAATGGTCCCCATCCCCTGATTAAGTAATAAAATGCTCAAGCTACATTAAATGGCTGACGAAATCGACCTCACGTGTCATTCTGGTTATAAATATAAAGGTAAGTCGTCTAATTTTCATGCCGACACATATGTCAGAGCTTCCGAATGCTTTGTAAATAATCCTGGAATATTTTGTGGCGAATGACATTGATCGACAGTCGCGGGAATAATTATAATTTAATTATTACTGAGACTACTGTGAAGTTTACGAATATATGCACTAGAGAACAGTTGCGCTCTTAAAATTTTTTTGACTTGTGTTGTGCATGCAATATATCATAATTATGTGCGAATCAATCTGTTGAATATCTATTTCATGCTTCCTACAAATTGTCACATTGAGTGTATTTTGAACCAGTCGTCATATGTGAATTAATTGTGCCATGTAAGTCATCATGTAAATTGATTGCAAATCCATGTTTGTCTATGATAATTTGTCCCATAATTTGTTTAAAAATCTGTTTCAGTATCAAACCGGACTTTCTGAAATTGCCTATAGAACATGTAAATCTTTAAATCATGTGATGTTAAATGTTGCTTTTTTACAAGAATACTATGAAAGTTCACAAATTGTGCCTTCGCAGATGCTTTACAAACTTGTGTTTTTGCATACAAATCTATATCTTTACTCTGTATTTCAGACATGAATCGTTGTCTTAGGAATCAATACTGAAAATACGAATGGATTTAGCCAAATCAATTCAATGAGTCCGACCGTATGGCAATTGGGAGCTTTTGATCACTCTGTGGGCCTGCACATGCTACTGAGAGGTGAGTTGGTTGAGTAGTTTCTTGCACATTTTTGTCACTGTCTCCGAATGTTATGGTTTTGCAGTGATGCTATAATGAGCTGCTAATCCTTTAGAACATTTCGTGGCAGTATGACGTTGAACAACAATGTTTTTTGTATTTTATGTAAATGTTAAATGTTGGCATGGTCAAGGAATGGTAAACGAATAAAATTATTTATAACCGTAATTAGTAGTTTTTGATTTTGCAATGTTGACATTCTATAGTTCGACATATGTATATATAATAGATTGAAACGGATCAATTGAAAATTTTACCAGCGCTTCAGATGTAGAAAACAAATTTTTAATATATTTTGATAAAATACCAATTACATTTTTGGAAGCATTACAGAGATTTGATAGAAATTTGACGAATTATTTTCATATTAGATAAATAGTATAGTAGATATGATACTAATATAGTTATTTTGATACTTTTTAAATGAGTATTTGATAAATATTATATGTATTTAATCGTGAAATGATAAGCTTGATATGATTTTCATCATAAATTGATAGATTTAATAATGATCTAATTAGTATGGTTAAAATTTGTGAAATATTTGTCAATTCTTTGGTTCAGGATTTGCCTAATATTACTGAAACTAACTCGGTTTTCTCGTTCCGGGGTGTGCCTCACACGGTTATTTTCAGTCTCTACCAGGCAGGATAATTCCCCATCCTTCTTCAAAAAATATGAGCACGCTTTCGATTTAAAAATACGTTTTGGAGGAGACATCACACACGATTAATGCGAGGGTAATGTTCTCAATCAAACTAGTATTTCATTTCATTTTTGTCTCTGATGTAACCTTTGGTGCGTATGTGTGATCAAGGCTAGGAAGGCTTGTCTTCTGTACTAAATCACCGAGTGAAGACAATCCTTTTTACTATCACGGGTCATTTCCTCAACTATTACAGCTACGCTTTGGATGCACGGCTGTCTCTGTACTTTTTGTCAACGGAGAAAGTTGACATCATTAAGACAGTGAGAGCTATGCACGGGGACAAATTTTTTTTTGTATTATTTCGGGTCTAGGCCGGAGTCCTATCATTTGATAGGACTCCGACTCCGCATCCCTGGTTTATACAAGCATTAAAATAAGCTTATATAACTTGGGTATCTTATACCGGCACAAACTTGACCAGCATCAATGAAAAACTGATGGAATCAAGTCACTGCCAAATATAGCTTTTCGAAGGAATAAATTCTACACTGACACTTGACTGAGAAATAAAAATCATGATTTATCAGCAACTGTTTTCTTTCCTAAGGCGAATGAATCGACGTTGAAAAACTATAGCTGAGCAAAGTTGCCAGCAAATTGTGAGATCATAATCCAAGGAAGATTAAGATTTCGCTATGCTGTATTTGTTCTGCAAATTATAGAACTCAAGAAAACAACTATTATCTTATGAAATCAGTTTTATTCGATGAAAATACAGCTTAAAATCAAATGACAATAAAAGAAATTTACAGAGGATCTTCGACATGGACATAGCAGTTCAAAATTGCCTCAGGGCCTACATTTGTATTGAAAAAACATTTTAAGGTTATTGAAGAATAAAAGCCGAGTGGTTTCTTTCATTCGGCAAGTAGCATTAACTTGATTGCAAAACCAGGGTTGCCCGACAAATTTTCATTTTTTGCACAGGTACACAAAATTTGAGCAGCTGCTCCAATGGCATAGTAACGTTGTTAAAAAAAGTACACTCAAATACTTGAAATTAGACGAATCTATAAATTACATAAGCTCATATGTCCTCGTTTCTGGGGTTGCCAACATGGGCAGTGCTTTGTCAATATAGCTATAATCGTAATTCGTATTTGAGCTTGTACATGACCACAACCTATTCATTTCACGATTATTTGCTGCTTTGTGAAGTGAGATAAAAACAAAGTCTTTGAACTTCATGTAGTCTACCAGTCATGGATTCCATCTACTCATCAAATGCACCCAGTAAGTTCGCTCTAGATTATGCGCAGCTCGTATATCAAAAAAGGCTACGATTGATACAGTTCAATAATTTTCAACGGGGGTGCCGAGAAAGGTCTTATAAGAGTGTCATAAGGAGTGAAGAAGCAAAGATAATTGATAAATTTCAAATGAGAATGTATCAACATCAGGATTCAGATAGTTACCAATAAAGCATGTTTTCGGTTTCATAATTACATGTAGAGCACAGGAAGATACTTAATACGAGCAATGTGTTAAGTTAGCGGAGCCACCCAACGGAACAAATTTTATCTTTGAACTTGAATTTCTCAATAACAACTGCGAATTTCTGGAATCTGAGCCCAAATTTATGATCAGGAGGCTGAAATTGATAGAGGAGAAGTTGTTTCGAATAGAATTGCGCTGTTATAAAAAAATGGCTCCTAGTTCAGCTAGCTTCACGCACGCACATGAACATGTTGCCAAATTGCCATTTTTACCTGCAATTTTGTGAAAAATGAAGCATGTATTTGTGATCAGAACAATAAATTGGAGCAGGTAGTGACAATTTAAAATTGATTTACTGCACCTATCAGCGAGGCCAAGTGGCTAGGTACATACTTCCCACTAACTTCTAAGAACTACCCACCAACTTCATGTTCGTGCGTAATGCAGCGTCTTATCATCGAGTTGTCGGCATGTAGAAACGCGCGATAGTCGCATTGCACTTTCTCTGGAGTTTTCTTAGCACAAAAATCTGAAATTTTTAACTTTTTGTGCCACATGAACAAAACGCATAATTCATGTATGACAAATTTCACATGAAATGCGGAATCAATACTTGCTTTTGTCGGCAATTTTAATCGACTATGTTGATTGCTAATTGCTATTGTTGTCGATTATCATCGTTGTTTGCTATATGAATTTATTTCTACATGTCGTTGGAAGTAGCGACTTCTTTAGCAATCTGAAGTGAATGAGGTAAAATGTGATAAATTACCTGTATTTGAAGACATAACTATTCGAATCCAAAGGTAGCGATTTAAATTCGGCGCAGTTTTTTGTATTTCAGCCGCAAAGTGGCTACTTCAATTTTCAAGGCACAATTCTGCATCACTTTTTGCTAAAACGTACCTAGCAATAACTTATTTGTATGAATAGCCTGAGTGAAAATGACAGCATAATAATGACCATGTCGAACTATGTCGTCGCCAACTTTTGGTACATCATTCGATGAATCTCTGGGCTTCGTACTAAAACATGAATCCCGTTTGGTATAATAAGCGTTGGTAATTGAACAATATATAAGCGTATACTGAAACGCGTATATATACCAAACGTGATTTCATAGATGTTTTAGTACGAAGCCCAGAGATTCTACTATTCATCGAATGATTTACCAAAAAAATCACGTTTGGTGGACCAAGGTCACATTTCCAATATTAATTAGGTGTTCAAATCCAAAGTATGAAGCTAACAGGCTTTGAAGCAGAGCAACAGATGTTGGCATTGGTCATTGAAATAATTAAGCTCATAGGATGGCAGAAAATATGGAGATCATCAGTTTTCCCGCTTACTCATTTTTCATCAATTTCATCATGACTTCGCTAGGCTGCATAGCTACTTAGACTGAATGTCTATACTCATTGGTTTATGGTGATCTTGAGAGAAAATTCATGTTGTATGGCATAGCCATTTCTAATTGAAATCCAATTATGCGAAGTCGTAAATAAGGGCGTCCACGGTTACACTGAATGAACTGAAGCTAAACAATACGCAACAGTGGCAAAGCCTGATATCAAACTGTAGGTATGCGCCAATCAGATTACGATTATTTAGGCACTGGCGTTTGAGAAAATTACACACCATGCTGTCGCTGATTGAGCTGTCTTTAGACGTTAAATGAAAAACTGTCTAATCAATAATCATATGCCATCAAATTGGTTTGAACTGTTTAGGATGATCCTCGAAAAATTGTAGATTACTTTAAATATGGCAAGAGCGGAATCGTAATGGCTCACAAGGTCAATGCCTACAATATAATTTCCTTTATTGATCGAAGATTCTGATTCGCCATGGCTTCTACATTGTAGTTCGCGCTTTGCCAAAGAGCAGACAATATCGATGAGTCTTATCAATATTTCTATTTTCTTAATCTTATCCTTATGCAATGAATCACCAACACGACGTTGTTCATCGAGCTGGTGGTCAATTACACTTTCCAAAGCTACTCAATTGAATAAAACTTTTGATGCGATTTAGCGACTTTTCTTGTCTCGAGATCACTAGCGATATAACGCCGTGTTCAAATTCACAAAACCTGTTCTTTACTTTCATTGTAATTGTTGGAAAAAAAGCAGACATATCGAAAAGAAAAGTTTCTTTGTCTCACTTGATTCAGTGAACGAATGAGTTGTCTCATATTTCGTCGGATGAAAATGTCTGATGTATTCTTTATCTCAGTCTTTATATATTTTTCTTACACCTGACAAGAACATAGGCTTATAACAGTTGACTCCAATTGACTCAAGATGAACCACACACCACACTACGATAACAGACTACGATAAGTGAACGACAAAGTTTGAAAATATTCACGTGAATGCGTGATAGTGTGACGCGTCACTTTCATTCAAACTGCTTGATTCTTACACCTTGCTCTGACTTTCAATGACTACGGGGGAAAGCATGACGCGCACGCCAACTAGACCATGCGATCCAAGCTCCGCATCACCAGAGCAGTAATTTCGCCGCATAATAGATCAACAGGAAAGCTAAGGCATCTGATCTGACACAAGAAAACGACGTTTATCAGATTTTATTGCAGTCATTGCGTAGCGCTGAGCCGAACGCATCACTGGTAGAAGAGAGCCAGCTGCATGCGAAGCACACTGCAGACCTGATGAAAATGATTGTACGCATTGTCTCGTATTTCCAGCATAGATTTCAGATCGCTTTGTTGATTGCAACACACGCATTGATTTGTTCAAATAGAGACCAATGTCAGACTAAATCAGCTTGTACTAACTCACACGGAGGTATTTCATAGATCAATGTTCTATTGATCAACATCTCATCTGATTTCAATGCCATGCGCCGCATGCTCGGAGATTTCGCCACTGATATACAACAGTATTTCGGAAGAATTCAGATTTAATCGCTTTTAAAAACTGAGTACACTTTAAACGTATAAAACAATCGTACACCGGATCCGTTTTCCTCTTTAAATCCGATACATCCTGCAGGACGTTTTAGACATTCGGCAAATCCGGTTCCGAATTTTTGCGCCTGTGCGCAAGATAGAAATTTCCTCTAACTAAAACAATCCAAGCACTACATTCATCAGCAGCCGTTGTCACTGCGTTCCATCATACAATAGTTCGTCAGTGTGGCTGGGAATGGCACAAACTAGCTTATGAAATCCACAATGACTGAGGAAGCTGACGGAGTGCTGCTTTTATTTATCCTGGCTTCGACGAGCGGTTGATTTTTTATCCGTAATCGCAAAAAAGAACAGACTGACAGACATTTGACATACATAGCAAGTGTCATAATTTCACGAACTTCTCTTGTTGCGATGCCCGGTCGAAGTACCTACTACAAGACCTTCGATGAGGAAACACTTTCAGAGAGCGATCTTGGAGCATGAAAAGGAAGCTCTTGTATATAGTCTACACATCATGTTCACTTGCTCACTGACTGGAGCATGATGGACAGTGTTATAAATCACTATGAATAACATCTTTATTATACTCGTAAATCATCATTAATTACTGCGTAGACACTTTACTGATGTTTACCAGCATTTGCGCAGAATTTCACAGATTTTACTTACATTATTTGCTCAGGTGTGGCAAGCCTGTCCAAAAGGTTTATCTATAAAAAAATAGTGGCGTAAATGCATTCATTCTGTTATCAATTATGGTAAAAAAAACTCAGGTTAAGTTCAAAGCTTGCTTTTCATCTCCAAGTTCATTGCAAGTTTAAAACTTTTTTTACAAATTGTTTGACGATAATGTCTGATTACTCGAATATAAAACATCATTACTTGATGGATTGATTGCGTTGTGATCTTGTTCCTTAAATGTGGGATTGGAATGTTAGTTTCCATGCATTTTCCATTGGATTCAAAAATCAATTCCAATTTAAAATTAGCTTCACGTTTAATCTACACGCGAATGCATATTGTTTAATAAAAAAAAATTCAATCTATTTGAAGGAAAAGATATTGTTTGATCAACTGCTGTTGCCTTGTGTTGATCATCTGCAGTGATATTGTATATATACTGTGCACAGCATTTTCAGAAACTCTTTGTGACCTTAAACTTTCATAAAACTCTTTTATGACTCTGAACAACCTTGAATTCAAAAGCTATTGACAATGCATTGAAGACAGAATTGGAATTTGAAAACACAATTCATTTGCATGTTGCTGATGAAAATATTCTTAATTGAGTATTATTCTCTAGCGACAACAATTGCCGAATAATAAGCGAAAAGATCGCATTTAGAGACCTGAAAAGTCAGAAATACAACCAATATATTTCTGCTAATGAACAATGTCATCTTCAAGGCATGAGAAGTTTTTTTAAAAAAATAACAAATGAAAGTTAACAAGATAAAGCAGTGCCTTATCAATGAAATTGTTGAACCCTACAGATCAATGTGCTCAGCAGCAGAATTTAATTCCTTGCATGCTATCATATTGATAAAAGTAATATCAGCTACTCGGTTTCTATTTTAATTTTTCTGATGTCCAGTCAAGGCAAGGTTTCACTATATTTCGTTTGAATAGTCATGTCAACGTCAGACATGTCACATGTGACTGTAAAAAACACAGAATCGATACCAGGGTTGGCATTTTCACGGGAATCCTAGTTTTTACCAGGGCAGGTGGAAAAAACTGGCAAATAAAAATGGTAAAGACAAGGAAAATGAGAAATTATGGAAATATTGGGGCATGTGGGAAACTTGCATGGTCACTGATATTCATCGTTCACCAATGTACGAGTATCGTACGTGTTCGCATACTGGCTGTTGTAGGCACATCCTGCAGTAGCATAAATCTTGCTTTCGTCTGCTGTTGTCAGTGATCGACTATAAATACATTTGATTCCATTAGTTTTGCGTGACTGCTGCACAAGGCATATATGATCATGTTTTTTTGATGAAGCTCATTTTCCGGATCGTCAGTTTTACATAATCCTAGAATGCATGTTTTGTAAGAATTAAGTTAGTCAGGCTTGAATTAGTTATCATCAGTGCGGTTTTTTGCCATAAATGCCATTTTTTCTGACCATCACTCAATAAATGCTATTTAACAATAGATATCAAAAGGCAGTCAGTGGTAAACAGCTGACGTCTGAACTCCTCTAAATCAAACGAAATTACGGAAAATTAGTAGACCTGATCGACAGGATGCAGACTCTCTCAATTTTGGACAGAAGTACTGGAATTATTGGAAGGAGGACTTGGAATGGATGTGTGCCAAATCAAATCATACAATGAGCATCGACTTCCACAGACTGACTTTGTTAGTATTAAGAACACTGTCGGTGACCAAGAGCGAGAATGACTCCTTCGGATACAAATTTTATTGATGTAGTCAGAGTAAACTGTCGGTGACGATCTTTCTCTCTATCAGTTTATGCAACTGCAATAATCCTGTCAGGCGACAACAGCTTGTGTGGAAGGATCGTTGTCAATGTTGAAAAAGCTGCTTGCTGCAGACAGAGCGTTTCTTCCTGAAGATGTTCATGAATACATTATACTGTATTTCAATTCCTTCCGATAATCTTTAGGAAGTTTGAATATACTTGATGCTTTCTATCTGCAAGGCTTTGAATCTAATACTGAACTTCAACCGATAATCATAATTGTTTATTTTTGTTTATAAAGTTGCCAAAAACAGCCACTTTATAAGTCAATATATGTCATTCAGGAAGTCACAAGCGTCATGAAAAACCGCCGTGGTTATCATGAAATGAGAAATAGGTAAAATGAAGAATCATGCAAAAAGATAAACAATGTCTTCAAAGCAATTTGGCATGTTATACAAGAAATAGGCTGCTATAGTTGTTCTATTGCTTAGACATTGATGAAAGATGATAACATTTTCTTAAATTGCTAGCTGCCATAGGCCTACCTGAATATGTTTTATCTTATATTTTGCGCTTCATAATGAGTGAATCAAGTAAATGAGAATTTCATGACGTTTTCATGTAGATCAGATACCAGAAAAATTCGTAGATTACAGATTCTACATCTAATAGCCTAAAAACGTTCTCTAAGTAGCATATTTTTCAAGAAAATAGAGACCCCAAGCAAGCCAAGCTGCTACATTGAATTTACAAATTTTCACTGATTTGACGTCCTATTCACGTAGAAAAGCATTTTTCAAAATACTGTGCATATATCTTCACTACATTACAGTTAAAATATCAATGTCTGATATGCTGTGCACTCATCTTTGTTGCGAAGCTTTCACATATATTCAATTAGAAAAGAATTTTTAAGTGTCTTCCACTTTTGCATTACAAATATGAGTCATTCAAACTTCAGCATAAGCACGCTATCAAAATGAATATCGGCCTATGAGATCTACTACATGCGCTTTGCTTAATCTGAAGGATTTTGTAACAAATGATCTTATAAATAGAGATGTTTTAGCTTCCATATTACGACTATTGATTTTGATAAGGAATTCGATAAAGTTTCAAAGAGGCTACTTTTGAAGATGTTGGATAGAAAGCTTGATCCATCTTTAATTGTCTCTTTATGTATAACTGCTGATAAAAACATATAACAGAGTCAAATGGAAAGATAAACTCAGCTGTGTACTTAGTAGGTCTGTAACTAATACCTCATCTCTGTTATCAGGAATTCTACAAGGCTCCTCATTTGATTCATCAGTACCTTGATTAATGGAGATATGCTCATCAGCTGCATCGACGATCAAACCTTATGGGTTGTAAAATAAAAAAGCCAGCAGCTGTTTGCCTCAACCGAGAGCATTTTTGACAAGTGATGCAGGTGTGCTGGTTTTGTGCCCCTTGAGTATAGGCGTTTAGTTCACGGGTTTAGGATGCCCGAGTCCGACGTTTCTGTTCATATATATCCTCTCGCACCTCGTGCATTGCCAAATTCACGGTAGCTTGACATTCCTCTGCGGAGAATATTGATACGAAGAAGCAGCTTCAACTTAAAAGTTGCCAAGTTCGTCAATACTTATTTTTCCGATATAATTTGAATACTGTGACCTCCATTATCGCGGTGTTTCCTTGCGTTTTTGGTGCGTATTTATATGTTTCACAATTTGTAAATACATCGCAAACTTGCAATTTTTTTGTGATGCACTGGGTACACCACCTCGATGTTCATTTGAGGCGTAGTCAAATATACACGTGCTTTATTATAAAGCTGCATGTTTATATCGACCTTTAAAATAGCATTTACAAACATGGATCAATGACGTCTATATTATACACAATACCACAACTTGAGTCACTGATCAAATATTTTGTTTGTTGATTCGAATCACACGTTTTGAGGGCAATCCACTGAAAAACAATAATCCTGATGCTCTTTGAACGGCTTCAATTGGCATAAGGTAATTGTCCAAGTTGATATCACTGGGCAACGGAATATTCGGCAGAACGTAAGTCAGTAATTCAAAGTACCCATCGTTCAACTCCAGCAGAATTATCTTGAAAAAATGAGTCGGAACAGATACAAAGTTTTTACCAATGACTTCGTAAGTGACGTAGGAGCGACCGTTATCATGTCTGTAAAAAAAGAACTTTCAATAGACCCACATCAATACAATACCCCAACATTTGTCGAGAGCATGAAATAGCATGATTACACACAGTCTTGCCAGCAAACTTGCAACACAACCAAACTAGCATTTCAATAATTGTCGCTAAGCTTGTCTTTATGCTTAAAAAAACATGAACAGGGTGGCAAAACTCTCAAGCTTACAAGATAAGTACAAAACCCGCCTTCAGAGTTTTTATGGAAGGAATTTTTGTATAAAACGCAAATTTATATTTGTCCTTGTACTATTCTCAAATTTTAGTGTAAGAAATCGTGGCGAGAGGGCATTTTCATGACATGTCATCGACGACATGAATCAACTCTTGAAGTTTCAGACAACTCTCGTAAACACAACTTACTTTTTAGGCAAGAAAAGTGGACCGGTAAATACAAAGGTATTTCTGTGAACTCGAGATAGTTTTCGTGTCATCTTTTCAAGTGAATTCCAAGCATCCCTATTGAAGCCTCTTCCAACCTGTAATTAAGTAAGTCAGATAATGATATCGTCTTTAATTTTAGAACAATATTCATATGCAGCAATTTAAGCAATGCAAATGTGAGATGCTTTCAAGCAATCAATTTTAGCTAAATTATATTCGTACTGTATCTTTTTCAAAACTCAACTTATTTTAGAATCAATACATCATGATAAAATTGATGAGTAGATCATACCATCAGTCAATTTTCGCTAAAAATCAGTCGTCTTCATGCTGAAATGCTGTGTCAATGAGAGCCCTTTGTTTCCTTTTGTGGCCATCACTGACCATTAATGAAATAAAAACCTGTGCTAGAACAATATGTGGAACACAAGGCTTCATGTGATATTGAGTTTCATGAAATTGAGTCAGAACTTCAATGCGAAGTAACGTCTGAAAATTGGTTGAGTTTTTTTGCGCAAGTATTTCTGAAACGGTCTGTAGAGCAGTTTTGTACAATATGATTCGATGCAAAATATGTAGCATGGATATTTGGCTGATATTTTCCATAACTGTCTCATGTTTCCCGATGACTGCAGATAGCCTGACCAAGAAATCTTCCTTTAATCAGGTACTCTCAGAGCAATTGCATTAACTTCTTATCCAGTTTTTTTTCAAATTTTGATTGACAAAAAAAGAAAAAAAGCTATTGAACTTTGGAGTAAAGCAGAGGCAAGATTGGCGTGCAGTACCCAACAGACACAGGCAATGATGGGAAAAGTGGAAAGTCAAATGCAGAAATTCACGTGAGCACGGCGGCATCAGCAAGTTACCGCACATTTTCCACGCTGTAGCACAATGCTGAGTTTCCGAACCAAGTGTCTAGGGGAGAGTCGAAGGACTGCTGAACTGCAAGATGAGAGCGTATGTTAAGGGCTACTAGTGCTTCCAGATTCCATCGGCCAAGGGCCTCCACAAGAGGGACTGAAGAAATCCAATTATCACGGAAGAGAGCAGCACGAGCAATTCGTTTCCTCGTAAGGGAACGTTCACAATTGACGTGAAACCATGACCGGGGGAGGAGGGGGTGCCCGAAAGTTGACTAAAATTTACGGGGGGGGGGGGTTGGAAGTTGACGAAAAGTTGACGACAATTGCTTGTGCTAAAAATACAAAAATACTCACCATTACATGTACATTGACTTTGCATAATCTTCCCTGTCGATAGTTTTATACACGTCTACCTACATGTAAATAAAATTTTCGAAATTTTACAGCAATGCCCGCTAATCAGGCAGTGAGTGATTCCATAAGTTAGCTGGGGGTCCATTTATACAAATGAACATCTTATTTGCAAGGTTGGAGACAGAAATACTTGATCTCAAATCTGTACATGTGAAATTCATGTCCGAGATTCAACGTTCGGCTGCAGCTGATCTAATGGGAATCAGATTGATCAATCCATTGAAAAGCTTGCTCATCAGACTTTCATTCAACGATCGTGGATTATCGACGAACTCACGAAATGATTCAATTATTCCTATTGAATCAATTGCGTAAGTTTCGCATACGTATGTCCACGAACATTTCTTCACCCTCAAGCCAAGGTGCTTCAATATCGATTGTCCATTTGTCAGGATTCAAGATTTCAAACTTTATAAATTGATCATATTGACTTTGATTGGCAGCTCGCGATTCGATGTTCTCAATGCTTGTATAAATCTTGAATTATCAAACGAATTATACTGATGCCGACTACTGAGATTTGTAATCAGAACAAGGACACTCCCTTGAATTTTCGAGACGATTGGACACTATTGGAGATTATAGTGGAAATATTTTGGAAATCTCTTTTAGAAAATTTAAAGAAAGTATTGAAAGTTGTCCAAGGCAATCGTTCAGTACAACCATAAAAGTGGCCTTCATAGAAATTTATACAAATTAATTTAGGGGTTTCAAGAAAAGTATAATCAACATTTTACAATTATGCCCCATCTGGCTCAGGGCTCAGTTGTACAGAGGCCTACAAGTACTCTACAAGTAAACAACAAAAGGATTGAAATTTCAAAGATTTTGTGTAGATCAATTGGATTGATACATTTGCAAGATACATTCTACAAAAAGTTTGTATACATAATCAATTTATAGGTATACATGATTATGTATACCTATAATATATTGGTATAACTGATACATACATGCCTTAGTAATATTTTGTTTATTGTGACTATTAAGAGACCCAATTAGCAAAACACTACTGAAGGATAGGTATTCAGAAACCGAGTAATATAAGAATCAAAGTAACAAATAGAGATTAGCGAAGGCATCCCGAAAACATAAAAAATAGTAGCAATGAATCATACAAATCCATCATCGGTCCTAATCTGTTTTGTTCTTATATTGGTAACTTAAGAACTTCTGCACAACAATCTTGTTCAAGAAGGTCAGTACCAACGAAACGCATCCACTATACAAGTTCCTTCTCCCTAAGATAAACCACGACCAGTATCTTAGAAGAAGATTGCATTCATTACAAAGAACAGCGAACAACAACAACATCGGAAAGACTTTTTCAACCGTATACTTCACGCTGACTTTACCATTTAATATTTCCATCTTCAGTCTACAACTCGTTTTATCTGACTGACTTACTAAGTAACTTACATAACTGTTTTTCTTCATGATGTAATCCGTCATCCGTTTGTCATGTCAGAATAAAGCGGTTTATTATTATTATTATTATCTCGTATATATTCTTACGCGGACAATGTCGTTTTGGTATCCGCCTGTACGTCAGATAATGATGCAGATGTTGATGTGAAGACCGAAATGGAAAATTTTAAACCATGGTGTCAATCAAATAAGCTCATTTTGAATTGAAGAAAACACAAGTCATGGACATCTGAAAGCAAAATTCTCCATCATGCATCAGAACTATTGAATCAAGTTACTCAATCACCATACTTGATGTTATTTTCAATAAGTCCTTCAAGTGGAATGACCATGTCAGATGTGTGACAAGAAGGGCACCACGAAATATTCATCCTTTGAAATTACTTAGCCGCATTCTCAGTGTCAATAAGCATGACCTGATGCCAATTTATCAGCCACTCATCTTGAGCATTGTAGAGTATGACAGCCCACTTATGATTGGTATGAAAGCGAAGGATGCACAAATACTTGAGAATCTGCAAAAACGGTGCCACAGAATAATTTGCGCAAAATACTGTTCTTCAAACTGTGTGAGACACTTGTCTGACCGACGCAAAGATAGATGGTTGAAACTGTTCTCAGAATCATTAAATCCTGGTCACCGCTGCACGACATGGTCCTTCTTAGACTCGTTTATGCCTCTCACATAGCACTGTTATTGATGAAAATGGAAAAAGGGTCTACTGCTTTTTCTCCTTGTAGCAAATTTTACGATGACAGCTTGAAGCGGTTATCTTGAAATGCTGATTTATTACTATTTCTTGTAACTTTTCATGAGACTTCATAAGAAATGCATGTTGCAATGGAAGATTTTCATTTAAAGAAATAAACTCACTATCATTATCAATAGTTAAGCTGGGGCATAGCTAGGGTTGACGTCAATTGCGAACGAACCCTAACTGCGGCTTGGAGAACAAATGCCGGAGAAATCGTCTCCTCTTTTAGGCTTTCTGAAGAGAAGAAGTCACGGTGACTTCTATGGCGTGTGCAACCCCAAATACATACAAACACTACATATCAAGAGCAAGTTAGAAAAAAAAACTCCCCAAAGTTTTGGTCAATGATTTCTTGAGTTAAAAGTTACAAAAATCAGATGGGTCTTCGACGTCCAGCGCCTTCAAGCGGTCGATGGTAACAGACGGGATGCAACTGTGTGAAGTATTTATTCGAAGATGTGAGTTATGTTAAGAAGTGTGTTGACTTTTTGCATGATTATCGAATTGTGAAAAGATGTTGTAGTCTAGAAGTTCGTGTTTCCTCTTGATCTGCGGTTTAAGCTGTGTTATTGCTTTGGCCTCTTTTGTTGTGTCTCGAATGTTGTGCAGCTTGCGAAGGAGACCGACCTGAAAATTACCGATGTCGCCTATCTCGCAAATAGTTATAAAGAACACTACTATTGCTTTTATTATCAATGGCCCTCCTATGCTCTTGGTGCCTAGTTTTGAACATGCGGACAGTTTTCCCTACATAAAATTCTACGCATTGCCATCGACCGTTTGAAGGCGCTGGACGTCGAAGACCCGTCTGATTTTTGTAACTTTTAACTTAAGAAATCATCGACCAAAACTTTGGTGAGTTTTTTCTGACTTGCTTTTGATTACAAAATGATCTCCCGACGACTGGTCAACTATGAAACACTACATAGTTATTGGCCACACCTATGGTCCAAGTGGGGAAGATGTCAGCAGGCATCGATTGACCGGAGGCGAGGTTCGGATGCTGTCACTATTATTGCACAGTGTAGTAACTTTTTATCGAATTTGGTCCAACTGTTATTGGAAAATCATCCACAAAGCAAGTATTCCGGGGAAATGTGAGATATTTACATGTTAATGGAAACATATATACATGTCGTATTTACATGTTAATCTAATCTTGTCACACCTATCAACTTTTTCGTTCGTCTTTTGATCGAACTCGTAAATAGTCCATCAGAGAACTCGTTCATCAACTTCCAGCTTATTTACATTTCAAGAAACTATGTTCTGTATCAGACTTGACAATGAACTCCACGAATTTCCGATGAATTTCTTTGATAACTGCTAATCTCTACCATGTCGACTGACAAGATATTCATTTTAAATTCTTAACAAGGACATGTGTCCTGCTCTTTCGGGCAGAGCACTGACGACTGATAAACGCCGGTAGTGACGCCATTTACATTTATTACCTGACAGTGGTTTCTCTTCGTTGTGCTGTCGTTGACCACTGAAGTTTAACTCTTAAGCAACTATAAATCGTCAACGCTTGAATCGACAATACTAATTATCGACAAATATCAAAACATGCAATTAAAGATGATCGATCGTACCGGAAACCCGAAAGTGCGGGTTCGTGTAGGAAAGTTTTGAAGTCGGGTCGGGTTGGATTACCCCGAGATTTTGGGTTCGAGCACAAATATATTGGAAATCTGCCAGAATTTATGCACAGATTTTCTCAGATGGGTTGATCAAATATAATTTTTACATGTAGTGCAATGGTCTGGGCAATTGATTTGATCATTATTTTTGCCTTTTTGGATTGTTCTGATAAAATATCGAGTGGAACTATTATTTCTTCCTAATGCTTGCATGTTCACTTTTAGACTTGTTTTATGTCGTTTCTTATCGAGTCTGTTTCATAAACATGATAAAACGACTTTCATGTGACTTCGCAAGGTGTACTGTAATTTGATTTCAAAAATATCAAAATATCATCATATCAATTTGAGTTGTCGACGACTGAGAACTTCTGGGGTAGGTAATGCCAGCACATGAATATAACCCTGGTATTGAACAGCGTATACCACATATTGACGTAGACGGTAAACTGCATCTCATGGTTGACACTTATCAGCAGCATCGAGAACTTCTTTTTTAAAAAGAAGTAAGTATTCTATCTTATGTTCTCGATGTTGCTGTTCAGTGTCAACCATGAGATGCAGTCTACTGTCTACGTCAATATATATGGTATGCGCTGATCAACACCAGGGTTATAGACAACATGATTTTGTTTACGTTTACTTTCCCCTGATGTATATCTCTAACCTCCCAAAATGGATCATGCCATCTCAATTCAATGTCAAAATGAAATTTAAGTGATGTTTCACTGTTATGATAAAGCTATGAACATGTTTGTACACTATAATTATGTACTTAGTATGTGCAACAGAAAATAGACAAACTGTCTACTAACTGCTATCTAAATATGGTGTGCGTGTTAATTGTTTCACAGAAATTTATAATGATTTCATTGAATCTCTTTGAAATTTTCTCATGTTTTTACGGTTTTGTCAGAATTTCCATTCTCGAAGTAGACGGTGCAGCGTTGACCCCTAGAGAAGAGTACAAGTAAATCTGACTAATTACCCTTCCTGAAGACTACCTGCGGTGTTTAAATAGGTCTATTTGAACCTAGATTGAAGCTTTTATACAGCTCTAAAATTTCCTGGATTCCTGCAATGCGATAACTTTCAAGTCATACGAGCATTAGTATAATATCATGAATGTTTTCGCATTTAATCTGGTCGGGTCGGGTCGGGTTCTGGCATTTTCTTATCGGGTTCGGGTAAAATTTCTGGACCCAACCCGACCTCAGATTCGGGTTTCGAAATTCATGAAACCCGAGCTGACGCTCATCTTTGTATGCAATGTTGATAAATTTAGAGATGGCAAACTCCTTCATTTTTCCGATTTGTCGATGAAAGTGTAACTATTCTTGTCAGCTTTGTGGTCAATTCAAAATTGATTCAATGGATTTACATTTTACATAATGAGGAAATTATAGCGTCAAGAAAACACTAGAACATTCTACAGAATGCATCCCAACAACGTCGTCAGCCGAGGACCACCCGCGAGTTTCGATCCCTTCCTCGGAACTCGCTTGCCTGTGTGGCGGTGTCCACTAAGGATAATCAGTCCTTAGCCGTTGTTGAGTGAAAGCTCTGCACGGCTCCATATCCACGCAGATCCTCTCATCGCTGTTTCACTCAGTCTCTACTTTCGTAACCTCTCTCCCTGATCCTGAGCTCTTCAAAAAACCGCACCATCGAGTGTCCGACAAAGCCGCAGCAACCTTTACTCCTACACTCTTCCACCAACTCTTCATATCGATCCATCTTTCTCTCATGCGCCTCTTATGGTCGATCCTCCCACGGCACTGTCAGATCCGCAAACATGCACACTCTCTGTGGTGCTGACTACAAGATCAGCTCTGGACGTAATTGTGTAGCTACTCGCACCTCCGCCGGAAATTTGGAACCGCCGGCCACATCACAAGCCACGACTCAGTCCTTTGCACCACTCAGTCGACTTAAACTTGGTACTGCTTTTCGCTTCTTCTTCGGTAACTCTTCGCCCTCCTTCACAAATTCAATCTCTTGGGTTTTCACTTGACTTTTGTTCTTCTCCATCGCTCTCCCGATTGTCGTGTGCAGCACTTTCAGAACTTCATTGTGTCTCCAAGTGTACATTCCACCACTGAGCCTGGTAGGACAAGAGTACAGAATATGGTGTAATGTCCCCCGCTCTCCACTTCGCATCTATCACACTCCTTGATTTTCCATTTTTTCAAGTTCATTGGCGTCGGTAACAGATCGTACGTCAATCGAATCAGGAACTTCGTATCTCCACGGGACTGCCATAGCAGACACTTGTTTTTCAGTGATCTCATTCCAACGCATCCTTGCATTCTGCTGTGATTGGCTGCTTGCTGCTACCTTCCACGCTTCCTCCTATACATGCCTTACTTGCGCTGTTATCAACTCTCTTCTGTCCTTGCCTTTAGGCTTCGACCACCACTTGTTCCTCTGCCAACCCAATCCGCGTCTACCCGTCTGAACTATACCAGTAATTTCCTCTTCCCTTAATCGTGATTCGACGATTTCTGAATTCTTCTGCGCTGATCATTTTCGACCGGTTTCCACGGAGCAGTTGACACTTCTTACTGCCTCATCTGGAAAGGATATTAGCATCTCCAGAGCCCTAACTTTGCTGACCTCGAACTCGGTCACTAAGGACTGAGTTGGCAGCGTAAGCTTAGCTTCATTGCTGAAAAGAGCAACCTGTGTGAGATTTCTTGGAACACCCAGCCATTTCCTGATGAAGACAGACATTCTCCGTTCCAATGCCTCCACTGTCGTTAAAGCAACATCGTTAGAGGCCATAGCATTCGTGGCACCACGAGATGGTGCAATCCCCACACTTTCTGCGCGCCTCTTAATCCCGAGACATTCAACACCTTCAAGTAACTGAAGCAGGTTGTGCGGATCTCATGCATCTTCTTCTGTCACTCATAGAAGCATCAAACTAACGACCAAGACCCTTGACAGGTTTCTCAGAAACTGAAGGACTAGTTTCTCCGTGAATAGAAAATCGAATCCTGTTCGAAATTCGACCAAATCGACTCATCATGCTGCAGGATTTTATTGGTTTCACCTTCATTCTCGCCCATTCGATTGCTTTCTCAAGCTTTCCCACTACTGACCGTATGCCTGCCGCTGATCTGCACACCAGAGTCATGTCGTCCATTATCGCTGACAGGACCACATTTATTGCCATTGCGAAAAGAATAGGCGAAACAGTACATCCCATTGGGATACCTTTTTCCAACCTAACCCATTTCATATTCCACTCTGTAGTCCTGAGCCTCATGGTGAACCCATCATAGTAGGCTCTGATCAATGTATTCACTTTCTCGGGAACGTGGTGGAAATCAAGAGCGTACATCACGAGTTTATGTGGAACTGTATCGTAAACATTCTCAAGATCCAGCCACACCACGCCAAGACCTTTTCGTTGTCTCTTCGCTTCTTTTACAGCTGTCCAAAGCATAAAATTGTGTTCTATGAAACCTGCAACGCCAGGTACTCCACCTTTCTGCACAGTTGCATCGAGCAATCTGCTGCTCAGCAGGAAGCACAAATGCTTTCATTCGGTTCGTCAGCACCGAAAAGAATATTTTTCCTTCCACGTTCAGAAGACTGATCGGCCTGAATTGTGTGATGGTTTGGCATTATCCTCTTCGGGGATGTACATCCCATCAGCTCTTCTCCAGCTTTCAGGTACACATCCCTTTCGCCAGGCAATTCTCAGCAACTTCCATACTTCTTTCAATATACCTGGACACCTCTTGTATACCAGGTATGGCACACCACTAGGGCCTGGAGATGAATTACCTTTCGCCTTTGTGACAACTTCCACAACCACTTTCCACTTCAGCTCAGCAACTTCAAATTCTTTGACTGGGCGCGGTGGTCTTACTTCATTCACTAGATTTTGGATAGCGTCAATATAGGAGAGTGGTGTAGATGATATTGTTTTCAAATACTGGAGTTGCATGTTTCTAAAATACTTCCTCTACCACGCCGATGTCATGGCACTGTTTTCATAAATATAAAATGAAAGAGTGAAAAATTCTACAGAATGCTGGAAAGGGTTAACCTGCACCCAATGACAAAGGTATCGATATCATCATTTTGCAAAAATAACTACAGCCTAGAAGCATCTTAAAACTTAAATAAAGTGATTTGCCGGAATTTAGATCTAATAATACAGTGCATTCATTGCACTTTACGTCGACAGAAGATTAAGAACTTCGCCCTGGCAAATTAATGAGTTTAAGAGATCATCAATGGTTCCTCATTTTTACAGTTAGATTCCGTTCAATTCAACCACTGATTCATCTGATCATGTCACCCTATGAACAGGAGTTTGATACTTTTACGAGCCATCTGATTGCATGCAGTTTTGGTTAGGCAACACAAGATTGCGTCCTAGCATGTACTTATCAAGGACACTATATCTACGTTTAACTAAAGCAAGCGCTTTCTCTCACCTGAGGAGCAATATTACTCAAGATGAAGGTTTGTTTACAGGACTCAATTTCATTTTGATTTCCAGCAGCAGCCAGATGACCACGATCATATCCACTTCGAAGATAGTCCTGATTGTCGGCTCGAAAGTAGACGTGCTGAGAAAGGTCCGTGTAAAATTCGCAATTGGTTCGATCAACTTTCGGTTTGTCTTTCCTTGATTTACCCGGTGTCAGATGCTCAAACACCCACGCAGCAGATCGATGGCGTTTATCGTAAGATAAGACAAAATCATTGAAATATCGAAGGTTATCAGCTGATGGCATTCCAAGGGTGGATATCGCATTTTGAATACTTATAGGTCGTGGAGGCTCTAATATTGCAGCTTCAACTTTAAATTGCTTAGCGTCTTGAATGTAGAGTTTCTTTTGAACATCGCCTACATTGAATGGTGAAGCCATAATACCTGCACCTGTTGCGCATCCTACACCAAAAGCAGCACAAATGTATCGAATATAATGAATTCGACGCATTGCACTATCTGCAAATACAAAGATAGATAATTATAGATTTACTGTTTATATCTTCATTATCGATCCACTATTACATCAAAACTATATAAATTCTTATACAATTTACCGGTGTATACGAATGTGTAATGGTTCACTTTCTTAAAACATTTGAAAATATCTATTACTCACATGCATAAGACACATGAATAGAAAATGTTTTCTTCATTCTAAGCACATGGGATGAGAATACAAGATGAAAAATTGCCTTGATAGATCTAAATAATCCAGAATTCCGAATAGTCCGCGTGATTGTGATTGCTGTTGTAGTTACATTCAATAGGTTTTTCGTCTGCAACAGGACAATGTCTTCCATCTCTATTCACTACAGTGGCAATATACATAATACCGTTTTCTTACCGAATGTGGTACAATATGTGCATGATAAGCATACAGCAGGATTCACTACTTTGGCAGACTGTCCTGCAGACGTGCGCGCATGCACGGTGGCTGCTAGCGGCATGCTTCTGATTGTTTTGCTCCGCCTACAGTTACACCATCCTTTTCTGCTTGTATAGTTTTGCCTTGATTTGATCCACCCTCACACTACCTGACTGTATATATCTCCACTTCGTCAACGGCTTTTCGTATCAATTGCATATACGCATATTCTCCTCGCTGTACAATTAACACACATATTCTATTATTCTGCTATCGCCCGCCATTATCTCACGCTTAATCATTGTCTCACACTTACTGATATTTCCCTTGTACATTACAACCAGGGTTGCCAACTCACATCGACAAAAATAGTGACCATACTTCGTGGTTTATGTAGAATTAGAAAAATACATGATTTTAATCTGTGTTACGCAAGTTGATCAATATTTAATCTATAAGTCGTTTTTTGTTTATTTCCATGTCATATTATCACAAAATGCAGTGTATACGTGTATAACGAATTTACTATAAATTGATTCAAATAATAAATTCATCTTATTTCGGATACATTATCAAAATGTTAAGTAATGTCTATGAAGTTTGTTTGCAATGTACGAGTATACATGTATAAAAGATTCTTGAACATTATGTACATGCACATAAATGATAAATCAAAATTGCGGATATATACTGATTACTGACTTCTCTCTGTATTTTCTTACACTTATCAAGGATTCTTCGGGATATTTGTAAGGTTAAAAAATCACAATATAATGAAAACAATTAGCAGAAGAAGTAAATATACTTCCAAGAGTACTACCGAAATAATTTCGAAACCAGACAAGAACCAAAGATACGTCGGAAGACATAGTCACAATTCACAGATCGTCAACATAATTTAATTACACTTCCAAATGTGAAATTTTTTATTTTTACAATTTAAACGATGCACACAATTTTTACAATTACAATAAGCGCAATTTACCCTACTTAAAAATTTGCTTCAAAGCTACTTAAAAACATTGACTGGTCACATCGGCAAGAGAAGACCGAAAAAGGGTTTTTTAGTCAATTCGAGAACATTGAATCGATTATAGTTTCAGAAATTCTCGTTGTAACGGGTAGACACACTTGATTGCTACAAATGCAGGCGACGTTTCTTTTCTTCCAAATGCTCCACTTCTTTTCCACCCAAATGTCTCGTCTCATTCAACTCTTTGTCCACCACTTGAATGTTTCTTTTCAGTTCATTTGGTGTGTGTCTTTTGAAGACGCCAACAGATTCCTGACGGGAGCGCGTTTGAGAAGCACGTTCAATTCTGCACAAAGCCAATTGTTTGGATTCGTTCTTGTACTGTGTTCCAGCCTTTTGTATCCGTTCCAACAAACGTTCGGGCGGAACAAAGCATTCAAAATTGGAGCGGTCGAAGCGGTCCCTCACGAAACGAACAGAATCATAAAGCAAGGATCGCATCCTACTTTGATTCAAACATTCAGCGGATTTCATCACAGAAAAGCCACGTTCGACTTCCATGTTGTGAGTAACGACCAGCAGAAACGATTCAACTAAGATCATCAGCCTTGGAAATGAGTTTGAGTCATCGACAACAGTTAACAAAGTATCATCTGGATGTTTGGACTGCATGTCGCAGAGTTCATCGAGAACAGCCAAAGCTGGAACATGGAATGCTTTGGAGAGCTCAGCAAATTTTTTCTTGTCAGTGTTTGTGATGTTCTTCAGCTTCGCGTAGAAAATGTAAGATCCAAGAGTTGCATCCGTTTCAAACACCGAAGGTACAGCACCTCGTTGTACGAGTCCCACAGATCTTGGACTTTCTTCAAATCTTGATCATCGGATTCAAGCAATTTGGCTTCGACATGGCGATGCGTTTCAGAGAAGAAAAGCGAATCGTTTTACGATTCTACACTGATCGGTTCATCGTTCCAATCAAACAATTCGTCACAGTAATCGTTCGGTTGCAAAGAGATGGAATTTCCCATCCGAAATCGCAACTTTGACAGGAAACCCAAAATGAGTTCCAAAGTTGCATGTACACCCAGACTATTGTCCTGTGTTGAAGATGTGAGATCATAAAGAGGTTTATGGTGAATGACAATTTGGTCGAGATGAATCAGCAAGAGTGGTTGACTGACAATACTTTTCAGATCACTACTGCTGCATATTTTTACCAGTTTGCAGACGACAGGAAACTGGTCAAGAAGTGTTTCCAAAACTCGAAAAACATCCAAGAATCTCGTGGGGCTGAAAGAGTAGGAGCTTTTCAACCCAAGAACTTTTGTGCTTTGCTTGAAAATGAGCCTTGCTTTTGGAGTGGGCGTCAGAAAATCAGAGAATAACTCTTTTATAACAAATTTGAGAATAACAAATTAGAATTAAAAGAAGATTGAGAATTAACAAATTAGAAAAAACAAGAATAACAGAGAGTAACAAATTTGACAAGAGTCTTGAGAATTCCCTGGGAATCATTTTTTATTTCGTCCTTACTCAGCAAATGGATGTTGTGACAACTGCAACCAGGTAGATCAATCAGATTTCCAGCGACCTCTTTCAGCCGAGCAGATACACCTGTTTTGGAGCCTTGCATCGTTGCACAATTGTCAGTCATGACATAAATCATGTTAGAAAGATCAAGGTTGAAGATTGACAAAGTCTCGATGATTTCATGAAATATTCTTTCACTGTTCATCATCTTCACATCGTTAATTGATTTCACGTTGTCGTTCTGAAGAAAATCATTTTCAACATCAATCTCTGGCTGTAATTCAACTGTCTCAGATATCGCGTAGTTCTTTGTCGAGAATCCCCGAGGAAACTGAGATGAGGTTCGAGTCGAACCTTGTCATTGTAAGTAGATTCGTCCAAATGAATACCATATTTCTTTAATAGGCCTACATTGTCACATAATTCCTCTCGAAAGAAAGGAGCAACTGCATGCGTTATAACATATTCAGCTTTCGTGCGACCGCATTTTATAACTGCATACTTTGAGTCAGGAAACATTTTGGCATGCAAATCCGGGCCGTTCGCAACTGGGTCAGAAGACAGAAACGACCCTCCATCCATAACAATTTTCATTTTTCTAAAGCATAATAACAAAATTTAACACATCACACTGCGCTGACCTCACTTGATAATTCCGCACTGAAACTCTGAAAAAGAAAATCCTAAAATAATAATTCTATTCATTGGCATTCACAGAACATGGCAACGTAGGAATCATAATACGCTCGTAATACGCGTAGCGCTTTACGGTTCATCTAAGTGTCCAGATGGTGGCTATATTTATTAAAATGAAAAGGAATAGAGCAGGCCGAGCAAATGAGTGCATATATAAGAAAACAATAGTTTATTTGTCAAATTTTTGTACTAAGTGTAGTTTGGGTATTTTTGTTCTGTATTTGTTTCTCTTCATTCTGAAATACGCCCATTCAGGTCTAGCATTAATACGAGCGCATACAGAGTTGAGCTTAATGTATAGATATTTTATGTGTATATATTCATACTTGAATTAGTGATTTTTTATTGTTCAATATTTTTTAGTTTTGAAATAAGGGGTCACTATTTTTTAGTGACTTGGGAAAAATATTGACCAAATAGTGACCTTTAGTGACCAGTCACTAAATAGTGACCGAGTTGGCAACCCTGATTACAACTCGTTTGCATCTTATATCCTGCGCGCTATCTCCAGCCCTTGCATTCCCCAACATCTTTGTGCAATGCCGTGTGACGTGTTTCACTGAATCTACGCTATGACTTTTGTGACCAACAGTTCATGACGCGCTGATTTTACATCGTAAAAGCTTTTACCGGCAGACTTTAATAAAGGTACCATAATTATTTAACAATTCCTGATATAGACCTACACACATACATAGCTTTTCATGTAATTAGAAGTAAGCAATAAGATAATCTCATTTTCATTCAATAGCCATGGAACTTTGCATTTCCGGGTGTGCAAACTAGGCGTAGCGGTCCTCGGATCGCGTTCGGTCCATCAATTTTAGAAGGGACTCATTGCATTCTAACGGTGTAAAATTCGACAGTTCCTTCGATTAGTCGTTCATTCACTAATTCATGCCCTTCGATCATATGAATATTTCCTACCTGTTCGCTCATTGCTCATGCATGTTTCCAATCCGTTCGTTTGCTCATCGTTCATATTCTTGAGAAAATCGCGTTCTTTCACTTTAAAAAGGAGTAACAGCATGTTCAAGATATCTTGAAACATGCGATTTTCTTTTATTATATTCTTATTTTATCTATTATATTGTATATTATCTTTTGCATGATGAATTGATTCTTGCATCTTTTTTATGGAATGGAATGTGTAATCAGGAATAGTTTGTGGCAGTTTTGGAAAAAGCATTCGTTGATAAAGAACTCTCAATTCGGTTTCCGCTCGACTTCAGCTTGATCTCTCCAGCTTCTCGAGTTTTTAGAAGATATCCCTTCTTATATCGATCGTGGCATTTGGGCGGATGCGATATACCTTGATTTTGAAGAGGCTTTCAACACCGTGCCACACCAAAACTATTGACCATATTGCGCGCTGTAGGTATTCAGGGCGATCTTCAAGATTTTTAATGATTTTTTTGAGTAATAGATAAGAGAGTGTTGCTTTTGATGGTGATTTTTCTTCTACTTATACTATGACAGCTGGTCCAGATATGTTCGCAGCTCACATCAATGATATCGATGGTGTTGTTGCAAAATCATCTATTCTCAAATACGCAGATGATATCAAGCTTCATATTAAAGTCAAGCGATACAACCCTCAAGAAGCGGTTCGGTTACTGCAGGCTGACCTGGACGAAATTTCAGCGTGATCCAGGAAATGGCAGTTACGTTTGAATCCTTCCAAATCCCACGTCATCTCCTTTGGCCATCGTAATCCCTCCAATACCTACGTACTCAATAGCCAGCCCCTATAGGATTCGGCCTCCTCGGAAGATCTCGGTGTGGTCATCTCGAACGACCTCAAAGCTCATAAGCATGTCCTTATGTGTACCCAGAGAGCTCACATAGTACTCTCCGCCATTCTGCGAACTTTCGTATCCTGTGATCCTGATCTTCTTCTTCTTCGCCTGTACAAATCCTATGTTCGTTCTTGTCTGGAGTACGCAACGTGCGTGTGGAATACCTTTGCTGCACAAGACATTGCCTTAATCGAAAGGGTCCAACGGCGTTTTACTCGGTACGTGTGTGATGCACTTATCGGGGCAACCCCACGAAGACCGCTTTCGATTATTGGGCATTCCAACGCTCCAACTTCGCCGCACTGCTTTTGACTTAATAGCCATGTTCAGAATCTTTCATTCTCTTACCCCATGTGATCTAACGAAGTTCTTAAGCCCCGTGACTCGTGGCCATGACTTTAAAATCTTCAAAACCCTTTGAGGGTTCAAGCCCGTGAATATTTTTCCCTGCGTGTCATCGACGACTGTAATTCCCTGCGTCCTGACATTGTGAACTATATATCACTACCGAGCTTCAAGAAGAACTTGTTCAATTTTCTATTTTGAAAACGAATTTTGTTGCTTTCCCAGTAGGCATACATGTACATACGATCGCCAATGAATTTGTCGACTTTACTTTGTACACCTACATGTTCTAAATTTGCATTGCCTTGGTGCTTTATGTACTTATGGCACTTAATAAAATAATGATAATTATTGTTGCATCTGTTTATTGATAAATATACTCACTGATATAAATAATGAAACCAACTATCATTGACTTGAATGGCAGTTTGTTTCATTTTTTCTATGGTTTGAGATGATATCTCGCTTTCTATGTATCACCTTTGAACTCCATATGATAAGGGAAATGATATAGGACCATCAAATTTCAAAATTTGATATTGATCACAGTAACAGCTAGAAGTTGAACAGAATCACCACCTACTGCTGACCAGATTTGACTTATGAAATGGCGCACGATAACTTTACCAGAGGAATGGCAATTATGATGATGCGTTGTGGGCAAAGTTCTACAACTGTTGCGAAAGAATTGAAAATTTCAAGGGTCGTTGTATGGAGGTGGTGGTGTCGTTGGAAAGCAGAAGGAAATGTGGAAAAGAAGAACGGATCAGGAAGACCAAGGGTATCATCCAAGCGGACAGATGCACGCTTAGTTTTAGCTGCTAAAAGAAACAGATTTGTGTCCGTCCAGAAGCTAATTGTGTAATGGAAGGTTGCTGGGAACGTTGCCTGTAGCGTTCGAACTGCATATCGAAGATTGCGAGAGGCTGGTATACAGTCTCGACGACCCGCTGTGAGAATTCCGCTGAGCCTGGAACATCGAAGGAGACGAGTGACGTGGTGTCAAGGTCATCAGTCGTGGAGTGACAGTCAGTGGGAACGTGTGCTCTGGACTGATGAATCGAGGTTTACTCTCGATTTCAACGATGGTCGGATCCGTGTTCATCGCTTGCCAAGTGAACGATTTGCTCCATGTTGCGTCAAAGAACACGACCGGTACGGCGGCGGTAGTGTCATGGTTTGGACCGGTATCTGGCACAATGGAAAAACACCAGCAATCGTAGTGAAAGGAACATTGACAGGACAGCGATATGCCGACGAGATCGTGACACCGGTCGTGGTTCCAGCAGTGACATCGAATCAATTGATTTTTCAGGATGACAACGCAAGGCCCCATCGCGCTTCAGTGGTCTCTAACATGATAGCAAGCAGTGAAATCCCAACCTTGGAATGGCCCTCACGTTCTCCCGACCTCTCCCCCATCGAGCACTGCTGGGATGAACTTGGTCGCAGAGTGAGGGAGAGGTACAACCACCCACCGGTGTCTTCGAAGATGTTGGCCGACAGACTGATCGAGCAGTGGAACCTCTTAGACCTGGCATTCATCCAGCGACTGTGCTCATCCATGCCCTCACGCATCGGTGCCTGTTTGGATGCTCGCGGTGGTCACACCCGTTTCTAACTTAAGTTGATAAAATCATGAGTATCAAATTTAATGTTTTTGAGTAAAGCATTCGAGTTCTCCTTTTACAAACAACAAACAAACGTACAGTACAACCAAGTTTAAGTCATAAGTATTCATATCAGGACTTGTTTCATTCTTTTTGTCACTGAGTATGTTAATCTCATAACTAATTTCAACGATAATTATTAATCACACATCATGAACTAAATATTAGTGCCATGCGAGGTGCACCGGCTCTTTCGCGAGAACCAGTTTTCGGCCCGGTGCACCGAAGCGTTCGAATTCTGATCAAAGTGACATTTACTGCACAGTTTTACTTAAAATTACTTAATTCCAACTGCAAATTTTAGTAGAAACAGATATAGAAGAATGCACTTTAGGCATACAACATGATTAATCCAACTACAGATTGTTTCATAAAAAATGGATCACCCTTAAACATCGCCTTAACTTCAACGTTGTCTAACTCCGCCAAACTTGAACGAATTTCTCTGAAATTTGGAAGATATGTCAGTTGTGCTTACTAATATCATTGTTGGAAATTTCAAGCATGAATATTGAGTTGTTTTCCTGTTATAGATAAAAAAGTAGTAGATAATTTGATCTTCGTTTAGCAATGTTACACAAAATCATACCTCACTCTTATAAAATTACATTTGTTTCCTTTGTTATGTAATATGTTGTTCTACAAGCCAAAAGCTATCAAGCAAAACAAAAATAAAGAAAATCGGTCAATCAGAGCCAGTATAGCACCATTATTCATCAACAATAATGTAACTGCTACATGTGATTCACTGGACTTCATGTTCCATAGCTTCCTGACTTCGTTGCGGTGGTGTTGGCAGCACTCCTGATTGCTTTCAGCTAGAAATCTATCTCTTACCGGTTGAAAACAATACAAAGCACAAATGAACAATAACGAGATCGCATTCACAAAAGGCAAAGTGTCAGCCTTGCTTTTAGAAAACTAGGGTTTTCTTTGCGAGCTACAAGCAAGCGACTAAATCTCCCTTACACAAATGTGCATCGATGGCATAATGATGATTTTCGACTCTGTCGTAAAGAGGGCTCTGGCCGTCGCAAAACATCCAAACGTAGAGACCGCCTAATTTTGAGATTTGTTAAAGTTGATCCAAGTCTCTCGTTAACTGAGATGGCTGCACTAGACTCGTCTATTTCTAAGTCCACTATTCGTAGAAGACTTATTGAGTCGAATTTCAAGAGGTGTAAGAGGCCCTCTCAGATCGAATTATCAGGTCAGCATACAAAAAGACGTCTCAGATGGGTAATGAGTCATTGTCACTGGCGAAATCAATGGGATCGGGTTGTCTGGTCTGATGAGGCATCAGTCCGTCTGAAGGATAGTGATGGTAGATTGAGATTATTGATAAAATCTGATCAGGAAATTCCGAGACATTTGCATCGTTCCCGGGTACAAGGTGGTGCGACTCTACTGATTTGGGCTGGCATTTGGACCAATGGCCGCTCTGAACTTCACATACAGCAAGGAACAATGAATTCTGAACGCTATGTGAATGTTTTACGAATGAACATTAGCCAAATGACAGATCAACTTGGTCATCGACTTGGCTATTTATGGATGATAATGCTATGTGTCACAGGAGTAGTCGAATCAACTTATGCAAGTCTCAATTAGGTCTTAGGACATTATCTTGGCCAGCTCGTTCTCCTGATCTGAATCCCATAGAAAATGTATGGAGTATTCTAAAACGTAACGTTCGTCGTTCACTGCTACCTACAGATGGCGTATCACAACTTACGTCACTGTTAAAAAGAGAGTGGAGAAAGTTAGATCAGTCAAAAATCAACGATATCATCAAATCAATGCCTAGACGAATTGGTGATGTCATTGACAATAAGGGCAGGGCCACAAAATATTAGCTTCTTAAGAACCGTTACTGTAAAAATGCTTTCTGTGTTATACTTATGTTTTATTTAGTCAAATATTAGGATGATCCACTTTTTATGAAACGGACTGTAGGAGAACAATAATTATTCAATTTTATTTATCAATTCAATTCATTTTAAACGTCAAATTTCTAAGCAGAAAGCATTTTGATGATCAAAGCTATATCATTAAGTTACTGATGCATTACCTGATGATGAGAAAAATATGAAAAAGTGACGAAAATAGATACTACTAGTTCAAGTTCAAAAGAAATCAGTTTAGGGCTTTTTTTTCTTTAAAACTGCAAAAATTTGCATGTCTCAGATTTGCTAGCAATTCCAACTGTGTTCATGCCGAGTTCATTTAATAAAATCTGAGCTGTATACACATTGGGGATTTAATAAATGCTGAGTTGCTACTCTACCTAATATACTTACTCTGTGGGTGCACCGGTTATCATGCCTGGTGCACCAGTGCAAGCAGGTGCAGCTAGCGCACAGCCCTACTAAATATTATTGATGAAATTTTAATAATTCATCATTAAACGCATATATTCATAGAAATTCATTAATTATTATTGCTACTAATTAATTCTTGACATTAATTGATTCATAAATAACTATAATAAATATTTAGAATTTGATCTGCTTATTTTTACATTTTACGTCTGAATTCTTGTGATCTGCATGTGCGAATAAAAGAGCACATAACTCACAAAAAGTCAATCATTCATAGACATCTGCAGATATGCGGACGTTTTCCCTCTGGAGACGTATTTTATAGCGTCCGATTCCAATACCATTAATTTGTGGTTTAGAGAGGAGAACTGTGTAATATCATCAATACCTACTCTGAATAATAGAGATGACTGTGAGCTCAAGACATCGATGTTTGATGCTGGATGACAACTTGTCTATTTTGCTTACTCAAGATTCAGATGCGGCAAAAAATTGGCTTGTGACCACCTAGCGACTATGTGGCTCATCCATACATCTGATCAATACTCCGATGTTAGTACGTTTACAAATGCGCGAAGTGTGAACAGGCTAAAATTGTTGAAACAAATTCAAATGAGAGAATTCACCAAAATATTGAATCAAAATTGCCGTTTTTTGATTAATTTCTACATACACAGTTCGTTCGTTCAGTCACATTTTTTTCGTTCGTTCATTTTTCATTCTGTTCCATAGAGTATAGTATACATAGGTAGAGTGTCGACTCAAAAAAGTGTCGGTAACATTTTGCTTTTACTTATCAACATAACTTCCTAGTGTCCTTGATTCATTCAAAATCACTATTGTGTACAATCTCGGACTTACCAAATGCAAAACTATGGTCTCAACGCACATCTCGTGTATTCAAAGCGTGATTGAACTGCTACTATCATAGATATCCAACCAAGTAACGGCGCATTTCTCGTGCATTCAAATACTTCAATAATTTGTCAACCATCAAACCATTAGGCCTATGACGACACAATAAACAGAGAACTGATAAGTATTGAAATTTATAACAGCGAACTGAAGTTCTAGAAATCATTGATGGTCGAATTCGCAATAGTGCAACAGCTAACAGACTTCCAGCGCAAAGTAATAGTGTTGTTTAAAGAAAAAAATCCGACATGGGGCTTAACAAAATGCTCTGAAGTGCTTCCTAAGTTCTTCAGTAACATCACAAAAAGACAAATGGACCGCGTCGTTTCAAACCTTAAAAGATATGGATCTCCTGTGGAAGAATGTCGAAAAGAAGGAAGTGGACGACGCCGATGCATTGCCTCACCAACGAGAGAAGCCATTATTACTTTAGTAGTTACTCCACCAGATAAAAGCAGAAGACATTTCAGTTAGCGACAAATTGCCAATGAACTGAACATTTCGAAAAGTAGAGTTTTTAACGTACTCGATGAATGTCCTTAGAAATGCCATAAGCGTGTTCAGTGTCAAGGGTTAACCGAGACGAACAGAAGTGCCAGAAAGCAGAAGCCGATGCTGTTGATAAATCGCTTCCAAGGCCAATGGCATAGTGTTTGGTTCTCAGATGAAGCCAGTTTTTCTTTGCATCCTGCTGTACACAATCAAAATGAAAGAATATACCGATCTGTCACCTGCAAAACAAACATTCCTCCTGAGGATCTCGTTGTGGAGTCAGACAAGCAGGAACAAGCGATTATGTGTTACGGTGCGATGTCCTCGTGCGGGAAGACAGAACTGCGTTTCGTCGAAGGTTATGCAGAAAGGACAAGACGTGTGTGAAGTTAGCACCGCCACTCAGCACCGCCATCTTGAAAATGGAATGTGCCACTCAAATAAACCTAACAGATCGATGCATTTGGCGTGTGACAGCATGTGCCACCCATTATTTTGAAAGAAGTCCCCCTAGTTTAGGAAAAATCGCTGCTCGAAAGTTCGACATGGCGGTGTTGTGAAGTTAGCACCACCACTAAATTTTTTTTCCAAAATACGCAATTAAAACATACGAAACACGCACAACAGATAGAAGACCATCAAAAACATTGTGCCAGCAAGTTTCAGCACCTAAATCCCCGTACTTGCTGAGAAATTAGTCCCCGAAACCACAAAATGGCGGTGATGTGAAGTTAGCACCGCCACTGAAGTCTCTTTTTGAAATACGCAAATAAAAAAAACGAAGCAAGAACAGCAGATAGGAGACCATCAAAAACATTGTGCCAGCAAGTTTCTTCTCCTAAGACGCCGTACTTGCGGAGAAATCAGTCCCCGAAATCACTATTTTGCGGTGATGTGAAGTTGGCACCGCCATCTTGAAAAATGCATGTGCCAGTCAAACCAACGGTCAGAATCGATCTGGATGGAGTGTGCCAGCATGTACCACTCGTTTATTTCACGAAAATCGCACCACAGTCGGTGGAAAACCAACCCGAAAGCTCAATGGCGGTGATGTGAAGTTGGCACCGCCACTGAATGTTTTTTCCAAAATTGGGACCACTCAATGGAGGTATTGTAAAATTTTCCACTTCAACATTAAACCGTTTGCTTACTGGCTATACAGATATCAATGCAAATACGAATATCTCGACAGGTGAATACCGTCATGTGCCTGAACTGTTAACAGAAAGCTGAAGCTATTACTTTTTTCAAAACTCTGTAAGACAGTGAAGGCATTTGACGAGTATATGCAATGGTACAGCTAGGAAGACTTACTTTCTTATTAAAGGCCATTGATGAATAGCATGCTATTCGTTTATGTTTCCCCGCATGAAGGAGGAGAGTTCGCGACTTACAACGGCAAAACTATTGATAATGGTTTGAATTTTTCATTTGACCAACGACGTCCCATGATTGGTCAGTTTTCGGTTACCATATGATCAATATATCGATAAACATTTTCATCTGTTTGCCGTGGAAAATATATTCACGGCATGCGATTAATTACAGCCTCGTATGTTTTAATTGCGTATTTTGGAAAAAAAATTAGTGGCGGTGCTAACTTCACATCACCGCCATTTTGTGGTTTCGGGGACTAATTTCTCAGCAAGTACGGGGATTTAGGTGCTGAAACTTGCTGGCACAATGTTTTTGATGGTCTTCTATCTGTTGTGCGTGTTTCGTATGTTTTAATTGCGTATTTTGGAAAAAAAATTTAGTGGTGGTGCTAACTTCACAACACCGCCATGTCGAACTTTCGAGCAGCGATTTTTCCTAAACTAGGGGGACTTCTTTCAAAATAATGGGTGACACATGATGGCACACTCCATCTAGATCGATTCTGATCGTTGGTTTGACTGGCACATTCCATTTTCAAGATGGCGGTGCCAACTTCACATCACCGCAAAATAGTGATTTCGGGGACTGATTTCTCCGCAAGTACGGCGTCTTAGGAGAAGAAACTTGCTGGCACAATGTTTTTGATGGTCTCCTATCTGCTGTTCTTGCTTCGTTTTTTTTATTTGCGTATTTCAAAAAGAGACTTCAGTGGCGGTGCTAACTTCACATCACCGCCATTTTGTGGTTTCGGGGACTAATTTCTCAGCAAGTACGGGGATTTAGGTGCTGAAACTTGCTGGCACAATGTTTTTGATGGTCTTCTATCTGTTGTGCGTGTTTCGTATGTTTTAATTGCGTATTTTGGAAAAAAATTTAGTGGTGGTGCTAACTTCACAACACCGCCATGTCGAACTTTCGAGCAGCGATTTTTCCTAAACTAGGGGGACTTCTTTCAAAATAATGGGTGGCACATGCTGTCACACTCCATCTAGATCGATTCTGATCGTTGGTTTGACTGGCACATTCCATTTTTCAAGATGGCGGTGCCAACTTCACATCACCGCAAAATAGTGATTTCGGGGACTGATTTCTCCGCAAGTACGGCGTCTTGGGAGAAGAAACTTGCTGGCACAATGTTTTTGATGGTCTCCTATCTGCTGTTCTTGCTTCGTTTTTTTTATTTGCGTATTTCAAAAAGAGACTTCAGTGGCGGTGCTAACTTCACATCACCGCCATTTTGTGGTTTCGGGGACTAATTTCTCAGCAAGTACGGGGATTTAGGTGCTGAAACTTGCTGGCACAATGTTTTTGATGGTCTTCTATCTGTTGTGCGTGTTTCGTATGTTTTAATTGCGTATTTTGGAAAAAAAATTTAGTGGTGGTGCTAACTTCACATCACCGCCATGTCGAACTTTCGAGCAGCGATTTTTCCTAAACTAGGGGGACTTCTTTCAAAATAGTGGGTGGCACATGCTGGCACACGCCAAATGCATCGATCTGTTAGGTTTATTTGAGTGGCACATTCCATTTTCAAGATGGCGGTGCTGAGTGGCGGTGCTAACTTCACACACGTAAGGACAAGAGCATTTACCTGCATATCGAAGAAAAAAGAAAACCGTGAATCAAGAGACTTACACGCAAGAGATGTTGCCTCAAATGTTCGACGAAATTAATCATGTGATGAATGGTGATTCATGGTGCTGGCAGCAGGATGGGGCGAAGGCTCATACAGCACGCAGAACAATTCAATGGTTAGATGAAAATTGCCCTGAATTCATTTCCCCTGATCTTTGGCCAGCGAAAAGTCCTGATTTGAATGTGATGGACTACTGCATCTGGTCTTTACTCCTAACAGGAGTGCAAAGAAACCGAACTGAAATTCAGAACATTGATGATCTGAAAACTTGTCTTGTTGCTTCTTGGGATGCCATCCCTATGGATACGGTAAAAAGAGCTGCAAACTCTTGGATTGGAAGACTTAAAAAAGGCTTCGATGTCGACGGTGGTCACTTTGAATACCTAGGGTAGCTATCATCATGCGTTGATAGTCAATAGAAATTTGATAAATTTTGAATTTAATGTGTTTTTTTAAATTGTTACGTTTTTTAATGGGCACCCTGTACAATGAAAAATTTTATATCAAAATATTCAATCATAAAGTATATTAGGTTGAGTAGCAACTCAGCATTTATTAAATCCCCAATGTATATACACTTTCGATTTTATTAAATGAACTCGAAGAGGATATAGTTGGTAATTGTTACCAAATGAGAGACATGCAAATTTTTGCAGTTTTGAAGAAATTACCCCGAAGTAGAATGACCATGATTGTTGTGTTAAAAACTTGAAATTTCAGCCAAGAAAGCAAAACCAGATCTTGACTTTTTCATGAAGACTTCCATTATTATGTGGCTCATGAAAATCCCTTGCAAATTAGCTTAATTTACGCTTAGTTAGGATGCTTATTAGCAAATATTCATTCCTTTTGATATCCAACTTGTTTCATACTACTTATAAGGGGAGTCATCTCGGTAGTATATAAATTTGCAAAATTTTGACTTTTTTTCAAAACTGCTCAAATAATTTTTTGGACCGCGGGAACGTAATCTCCACAAAAAACTGAATATTTTCATATAAATATTTTCACTGTTATTTCACAAAATTTCACCTATTTTAGTCGACACTCTACCTATATATCCCTACTCTATGGATTCAGTTTTTTTACGGAGACTACGTTCCTGTGGTCCAAAAAATTATTTGAGCAGTTTTGAAAACTAAATTTTTGCAAATTTATACACTGCCAACATGAGGCCCCTTTATAAGTAGTATAAAACAAGTTGGATATTGATTAAGCGGAAATTAAGCTGATGATCTAAGAAATTTCATGAACCACATTATAATGCAAGTTGCTGCAAGTCTTCAAGGAAAAGTTGCGATCTCATCAGGTTTCTTAGCTGAGAAGTCATGCTTTTAATTCAATTTTCAGCGGCATGATTTTATGATTCACAAGGCGTAATTTCTTCAATCTGAATAGTAATGTGGACCCATTAACATCTTTTAAAGTCAATTTTGATAAGCTTCCTTGATCACTATGTTTTGCTCTTTCAGTGGCAGTTTGTGACATGATCAGGCTTAAAAAAGTAATCTTATTATAAAGCTGAGCTTTTAGTAATGGTAACCAATAGAATTGCTAATTTAACAAACTATATTGCCTTTCCAAATTGACATGACTTGTGGAATACTACTATTTATTCTGCATTGCTATCATGATCAGTCAGATTCGTATTAACTTCTCCAAAAGTGTAGAACTTCGGATATCTCACATATGGTACTGGGTCTCGACTCATGTTCATTTAATGAAATCGAAACTGTGTACACATTGGGGATTTACTAAATGCTGAGTTACTACTCTACTTAAAAGACCTACTGTATGTTCTGTTCAGTCCCAGTCGTACGAAACAGCTGAAATAAGGAACTGTTCAGTTATTTCCGCTGTTCCCTACATCTTCGACGGCGGAAAATGGGAAATATTACATAGCAGATGAATGACATAATGACGTATAAATTCCACGTGCAATTCTGGATTATATGGTTTTTATGTTTGGATTTACATTCCATGGATAAGAATGAGGTAGCGGCACAGAATTAAATATTTTGTTTATCTGCTTCGGTTTGCTAGAGGTGTGATTAATACGAAATTGACGGCACATCGAGGAACCTATTAAGTGGGCAAGAAGGAATTCCTAATACCTTACAGAGATAGGAAAAAAAGTCGTGCGTCGCTTGCGGATTAATGTGAGTTCCAGGAAAGTGCTTCGATTGCCAAAATTCCTTCAGATTCGAAGACTTCAGATCATTGCACACAAGTTTTCTCCATAATGTTGGCCCTTCCGATCATTATCAAAGAAAGTAGCAGGCGCACGAAAATTAGTTCACTTGATGATTTCACATCCTCTCCTCGGCATTGCTCACTGTATAGTGCATACATTGAATCGAAGCCAAGACAGGGATGTGTGTTTTGGTGTGTGCGAAGTGATATTACAGCACGCACGCACCTCTCACTGGCTCTGGTGTCTCCTGCTGACAGCTTCTTGTTTGTCATTTCCAATAGCAAGTGATACACAAATTATCCATTCGAGAAGGAGCAAGTTGTCTAATTCTGTGATGTGCCATTTCGACATTAAGGTTGCATACAATTCTTCCTTTCTAGGAAACCGAAGCGCGCGCAGATGAATCTAATTCTGTGGGTAGCGGGGCCCATTTCGGAAATTCACAAGGGGCTACAAATAGAAAAAAATATGGAGTACTTTAGGCAGATTTATTCAGCCCCAGGGACTTCAAAGGAAAATTCTTATCCTTGATATTTCTTCTAGCATAATAACAATAGATTTATGGTTACTCTGGTTTCAATTTTCGTACAAGCTCTGCAATGCACCACAAGACCAGCATAACAGTACTTATTGTAGCCATAGCCTATGTCACTTCTGAAAAATCCATGTAAGTTAACTTATAATAAAAACATTATAAACTACGGCATGTACGTTAGCAAGCAACTATGTGATGCTGACAAACTTGTAACTAAATACATCCTCGACTAACCCCCCACTCTCCCCAACAAAATTCCCCTTCAGTTGTCACGGCTGCAACTAAGTAATTAAATCATGGTTCGATAATTGCGTATGCAATTTGCTTATTTTTTTTTTTTTTGGCACGCAGCTGGTTGGTTAAGAGTAATAGGCCGAACTGTTTAGTGATAGACGTGTAATGGTGACAACTGTTAACAGATTATGATACTATTATTTATTCATAATAGATTAAAGAAAAGTCAATGAAATGTGAAATAGCTGCTTAGTCTTGGATTTAAACTTATAATAGAGAGATCACTTCAATGCCCACGGCAGCCGTAACTTTGTAGACCTACAGCACACAACATTGATCTACATTGTCTTATTAAAATCCAATAGTTTGTTTAGCAAGAAATTATTCAATTGTGCCAAAAAAGAGCATTCATTTTTGTGTCATTATAAAGTGAGAAATAATTCGAATTTTTTTGTCTCGTTTGTATTTTTCTCAATAGGTACATTAATGCTGAACACGCTTGCAGTCTGTTTTTCAAAGAGTGCCTTTGAATTACGATGTTTCAAATGAAGCAAAAATTGTTTTGCTCACTTTTGCATGGGTAGTTCATTTTTACTTTTTTATCCAAATGTGCATCTGAAGATTCTTTATTCACGCAAAAATCTAAATAATTTGTGATATACTGCATGTTCGTCGGTGTTTGAAGTAGTAATATCTCATTATTGGATATATAGGTGGTCTCTCCTTCTAATTTAATCCCAAACAATTCAGAAAATAAAACTCCTTATTTGTATCAGCGAACGTTTCGGGTCCAGACCCCTTATCAAATATATCATTTGCGTTTAAAAAAGGGTCTGGACCCGAAGCGTCTGCTGACACAAATAAGGAGTTTTGTTTTTTGAATTGTTTGCCATCAAATTAAAGGGACAGACCACCTACATTTTCAACATCGAAAATGTTGAACATGTTCGTTGTTAAATATCAGCGATGAAAATGGCTACTTTGTATAAAATTGTTTTGTGGATATAGTTTTCTTTGTTTTGGTCAATTATAACCACCCGCTTTTTCCTCGACAACTTCATCCACGGGTATACAGGCAAAATTCGATTTCGGGCGCGCAGGTTAAACCCGATCTAATCATGGTACTGGTATAAATTCTTTTCGTGCACTAAGATCTGGTTTAAGTCTCAAATTAGACATGAATTCTAGGATGCGTGAAAGAGATGAATTATTGTGCATAACGGCCTATTCCCGGAAGTTGAACAAAGCAGCTCTAGAGTCAGTCAGCACTGAAAACTTGTAAATCTCATGTTATGGGGATAACTGTAATTTGCGTCGATCGAGGGGCACTCGCAAGGTCGTTCAAATATGCGGGCAGCATGTTCTTCGGATGTCCTTTTCTTCAGAAATCGGTTTGTCCTTCCAAGATACCACCAGTGTTGGATTTGAGGGGAGGAAAAGTGGGGAAGTTCCCCTGCACTGCCTCGTCTCATCCTTGGTACCGAAGATATGCCTTCTTTCCCTGAGAGGAAAGAATATTTCCAATAGGTATGCTTTAGATTGCCTCAACCAGGGGCGACCGCACAGAAACAGCGTTAGACAGTGAGTTGTTAGTGACAAGGAAATTTCAATGAATGGATCCTACTGTTAGAGATTTGTTAGCCTAACAGTGTTTCTGTGCGGTCGCCACAGATTTATTGAGCATCAATTTATTATTTTTGTGAATATGAGCAGCATTGAGAGACGTAGGCCTAACTTCCTCACAATTCTTCATAAACTTAATTGTCGAATCATCTATAATAAACTTTCTTTTTTCAGAAAGATGACAAATGAATTCGAGAAGCAGAAAATGTTCAATGGAATATTTAACGATAACGAAACCATCACAAAAAGAGTGGAATCCAGAATGCTATCTTGTTTCTTTCAGAGATTTGTCGATAACGCACACATGGTATTTTATTCATATCAATGTAATAAAATTCTTCACAATCCAGAAAATCAGATTTGGGAGCATCGTTTACCTTCCACTCTGAATATCGATAGAAGTCCAATCTTTGTGAATTTTTCATAAGTCTAGTTGCAATAAATTACAGAATGATCCTCTGAGGAATATTTGTTGGGATCTTCACATGCCTAGACCTACCATAAATTTCTGATGCACAAGGGTATCTGCGGACCTTATTTCAAGCATTCAAATGCATGCATTGGCGAGTCCCTTTCAAGCATCACATAGGTCTATCTCCTCCTTACTCCATTTATAGTTCAACTTATTATTCGCGGCGTTTTAGGTGCGACAATGAGAGTGGTGCTATAAAACTCGATGTCCTCTTCCTTTTGATCACCACTTTTTCCGGCTTTCATTGCGACGCTCAAACCTCCCCCCCTACTGCTATCAAGCTCAAATCCAATACTAGATACAACAGCACTTGCATTCACGCGTGCATTTGAACTTGAATATCATTTGGAAGGCTAAGGTAGAGGATCCTAGAGAGTAGCCGACCGAACACGTCTCATCTAGATTATGATAACACAGGATTGCATCACTGAAGCACAGACGGTGAGTGCGCAAGCTAGATTCCTATCTGAACAAATTAATGACTAATTTGGTCAAAGCAGACATATCTCTACTTCTTCCATGTACTACATCATCGCTTAGCTGTGATATCTACGGAATTTATACCCTCGCAAAGGCGTACAGAGATTCAATCCCTTTAGGACTGATTCTATACATGAGTGGACCGGACAGTTGACTGCCTCGATAAACAGTTGCTACCTGTCAAAGAAGCATAAGGCACTCAAAGTAGGCTGTGCAAGAGTTTTACTCTCGTGAAGAGGATCAAACGTCCGATTATCAAAGAATTAAGTATGCTATCGCAAAATGCTAGTGAATGTCTTGTCTATCCTAACCTGTGATCCTTGCTAGATGCTTTTAATTGCACACCATCGTCGAAGCCTTCACGACGAAACATCAAGGGCTAGACCGCACACCTAATTCCCTACAAATTTGGCAGTTACTGAAGTATCTCTGGAGCGATTATCTAATATCGAGATAGTGTGTTTGCATCTATTATTTTCAAAAAGTGACCGTTTAAGATTAAATGCCGTCTATAATTCCCCTAGAGCCAAAACTGATTGTGTTTCTTCTTTCAAACATCTAATTGAATCGACTATGAATGTTAATCACTTCCAGGCGGTATGTGGTGATTTCAACTTCCCGTCAATCAATTGGGCTGTCCCCGAAAGTCTTGGTGATGCCGGCCATGACATATTCTTTGAAATGTGTCTTGATTGTGAAATCTCAACAATCTTGTCCAGTTGGTTGATGTTCCTAATCGTCAATTGTCGACTCTTGACCCTATTTCTACTAGAGATCCATCTAATGTTCCTTGACTGACAGTGTCCGATCCTTTTCACTCTACATGTGACCATTCTGTTGTTCTATTTACAATCCACATTAACGTGAGGAGTGCTTATAAACAATCTCAAAAATGTACAGGGAAGCAAGCGTTTTACGATTTCCGGAATGGAAATTTTGATGGTATGAGAGCCGTTTTACAATCTGCTCCGTGGCATTCTTTCATGTTCTCTCTTGAGTGCTCCTTTGAACATGTTGACTCACCCCAATCGATCAACGATATGTGGGACTTCTTCCTTTCTGTCATGGTTGATGCCACTAATAAATACATGTATATCCCTCAACGTGCTGTGACGAACAATGCCTCCAAGAAACCAAAAGTATTGAGGAAATTACTGTACAAGAAAAGACATTGGTACAAAAGAGACAAATCAATGTATCAAATATACGCTAGAGAGTATGATCGCGAAGTAAGAAGACTAATCCTTGAAAGAGAATCCGTCATGATAAAAAGCAGACACCTGTATTCCTTTTATTCCTACATCAATAAAGAACTTAGAAATGCCAACAGTTTACCGACTCTCAACAGGGAATCCGATGAGTCTGTGAGTAATGGATTTGATGAAGCAAATGTCATGAACAGGGACTGTTCATCCGTTTTTTCTTAAGATAAGAACGATTTTCCCGTTTTTCCATCCAGAACCGCTGGTCTTCCCTCAGTATGGTAGAATTTCCAATATCTGAAATCTCGAAAGCTTTGATGAATTTGCGCCCAAAACTTTCTCAAACTGCAGATTCTTTACCGGCCTAACTGTTAAAGAAAGCTTAGCAGTCCGACTCCGGCAAAGCAGTTTGGGGTAGTCTACCAAATACCTTGCTCTGAGGAAGATTGCAACTAGAGTTACGTGGGTGAGACAGGCAGGACAACAGACGAAAGGAAGAAGGAGCACAAGAGGGCTGTCAGATCTCTGGACGTGGATCGCTCAGAGGTTGCCCGTCACACGTTCGAAAGTGACCACGTAGTTGACATTGACGCGATGGAGATTTTGGAGCGGGAACCAAAATGGAAGAAGCGTGTGGTCAAAGAAGCACTGTGGACGAAGAAATGTGGATCCTTCAACCGTGTCAAGCATAGCGTTAGTAACCAATGGAACTTTTTTTGACTTTCTCTTAACTTTGTCTTTTCTTGAGATTACTTGTTTCTTGCTTATCAGTATTATGTCTTTTTCTATCTTTTAACTTTTAGAAAGTTTTTCCGTGTTAGTTCAGTACACATAGAATCTAGCTATCTGTGTGATATCAGTGAACAATATTCAATTTGTGAACGTTGAATTGCTTGTAATTCTCAGTTGCCTGAAGATAGCCTCCGGTGGTGGCTGAAAGGCCTCGCTGTTGCAATAAACGAAGAAAGTCAACATCTCTCGCTTTTGGGCTTTCCTCAAAATTAGTATAACAAATGTCTGGCCCTCAGTTCAGTGAAATGCACTCGAAATTTCTCCTTTCTTTGCAATGCTATTTGAGAAGTCATTGTCGTGCGGCTTCATTCCTGAAATCTGGAAACACGCGTTGGCTATTCCTGTATACCAGCACAAAGGTCAACCATGCTCTCCCTCTTAAGTACAGACGTATTTCCCTCACCTCACATGTTTGCAAAGTAATGAAACGCTTAATTGCTAACAAAATGTTTGAATACCTCATTAGAAATTCGTTGTTAAATGACAATCAATTTGGCTTCCTAAAACGAAGATCGACTACCTGTGTATTGTGTATACATCGACAGGGCCAGAGCCTTCGATTCTGTTGTGCATAGGACATTGATTCTGAACCTGCAAAGTCATGGATTCAGTTATGAGCTTCTTAACTAGATTTCAATGTTTTTGAATGATCGATCTCAAGCTGTCGTGGTGGATAATTTTGTTTTTAATATTCTCTTTGTGGTAAATGGGGTTCCCCATGGTACTGCGATTGGACCTCTGCTTTTCCTAATATGTGTAAATTATATTTTTGCATGTTTCGAATCAAGCACATCTGTGAGGTTATTTGCTGATGATTCCAAATTCTATTATTCCTGTGATGATACCAGTATTCCCTGCGTTCATAAATGATATAAATAATTTTGAGATTTCGTGTCGCACGTGGCAACTAAAGTAAGGCATTAATAGCTGTCTTCTTCCCATTAACAAAAGATTCTCCGAAGACGTTCCCTGCGCATTGAATGATGCAACCTTAAGATCTGTTAATTCCGTCAACGATTTCGGAATTCACATTTCATCGGACCTAAAGTTTAGTTCTCATTATGATAGAATTGCTAGCAAAGACTATTCTCGTGCCACTGCATTCTCAAAGGTTTTACGTCATATAATGCCAATATGTTGATACACGGCTACAAATCCTTTGTTCGTCCTGTTTTTGAGACAAATATTTAGCTCATTGTATTTAAAACGTGACATCGATCGACTTGAGCGTGTGCAGATATATTTTACTCGACAAGTTTGTAAAAGATGTGGCATTTCGTACGATTACAATCATCGACTAAGACTGTTGCCCCCTTTGACTATTGCCCCCTTTGGAAGAGAAGAACTATGCTGGACCTTTGCTTCCTTTACACAGCCTTCCAAGATCTCATAGACTTCGACTTTGATGAATACTTTATTTACCTAACTTTTTTTCACTGTACACGTAGTTTTGCCGAAAATCCTCTTCAACAAGTTCCGTATTTTTGTCTTATTTCGTGTTTGCAAGGTTTAGAATAAATTATCATTGTCGTTTATTTTGGCTCCGTCAATTTTAGCCTTCAAAAATGTTTGAAGGATGAGTTTTAATTGTGCTACTGTGATGCAAGAACTCAATTTTACGCTCGTCTGTAAGAGCTACCGCCGGTCCTGACTGGAATCTTTACATCAAGCGCGCCGGGCTTATGATCCGGCGCGCGCCGCGCACCGGCACCAAATTCTATTTATAGATTATTCCAGACTAAGGCGCGCCGGGAGCAAAATCTATTTATAGATCCTTCCGGATTAAAACGCGCCGGCACCAAATTCTATTTATAGATTCTACTCAATAAAAATCCGCATGATGAGTTCAATGCGCGCCGTAACCGAACACAGTAATTTAACTTGAACGAGTACGTTTTCATCCCTTCATTCGCAGTATTTTTTGCGTTATATTTGCACGAACGAATAGGATACAGGCCATATTTCCACAGAACTGATTTACGCCGTATCTATAGAAACGTGTCTCTTTCATGGAGTTTGTCTGAGTAGATAGTGTTTATGATATACGGCTGACGATTTACCACAAAAAGAAATTATAGAAAAGTAAATGCAATCTCGCAGCCAGTAGGCCTATTTCGAATTCGAAATCTTACCCAGTTCATTCTGTAGTTGTTTCATTTTCCGATGATATATTGTACTAGATAATAAAGCCTCTCTAAGTAAATAAATAATAAATACGCTCTACAGTATACTGTTTGTTACTACTCCGTTAGTATCCTAAAATATACTTCATCAAAGGCCAAAGCGCCGGCGTGCCGGGAAGTGCGTTATTTATAGAAATTCTAAGATCCCGGTGCGCCAGCGCGCCGGGATATGTTCTATTTTTAGAAAATATCCCTTATCGAGCGCGCCGGCGCGAAGGATTAATCCAGCAAAACATGTAAAGATTCCAGTCGGGCCGCCGGTGGCCATGACTTTGCTGGATGAATTTATCTTATCATAATAAATTATTCTATACGTGTCCCGATTTTAAGTTCGGTGGGCGGCTGTCTTTCTACGGGGATAATTCATGAATGGAAGAATCGTTGGAGGAAATACTCGGTTACCGGAGATGATTGCCAGAAAAATACCAACTGCTCTATAGCAAGTCTTTGGTTGGGTTCTAGTGATTGTGTTTTTAGTGGAGGGCATTAATTTTCAGTTAATCCACGGAGTAGGCCCTGT
>CAJQUW010015468.1:0-10608 GCA_907163375.1 Prostheceraeus crozeri
ACGTGTGTGATCCAAAAAAAATGTCCCGGACTAACCTACTTGCAGATAACCTGTGATACACGAATTACTACTTCAGATGTAAATTTAGGTCTTTAAGGCATGAGAAATATGGTTGCCGAAATTTTTCCGGTCAGTTTTCTATTTTTTTTACAAAAATTTTTCAAACATTTTTGTCTGAATTTCAAGATTTTCCTATAAATTACTAGCGATTTAGAATTAATATATTTTAGATTAACTTGACAGTTAAGCTATCACTAATAACAACCTTGACTAATAATTAACGGTAAAAAAACAAATGTTTTGTTCCAGAATAACAGTTTTACTTTTCAATGTATGAGCCGTTAGCATTCGTCAACTTTTTGCCAACGAAGTCTCAATTCCACAAAAAGCTTTATGAAAAAATTCCTGGTGTCAAAGGAAATCAAAAAAAAACTCAGTAACTGCATTCCCGCAGTTCACCACTGGCGATTCAAAATGGTGTGTCACGGAAGATGCTTTTTGAGGAATCTAAACAGATAGAAGTCACTTGGGGCCAACGTCAGGTGAATAAGGAGGGATTGGCTCAATAGTTGAAATCCGTTTCTCGTTAAGGCATTGGTTGTCTCCTGCGAGCGTGTGAATCGGAGCATTGTCATGAAGCAAGTAGAGGGGAATGTTTCGTGGCTTTCTTATTTTCTTCCTCGCTTCAGATAACAGATTGGAATAATATTCGCTATTGATTCTTACTCCTTTATCCGCAAAGTCACACCAGTTGGATTCTCGAAGCGTTCCCAAAAGACCGTCAGCATCAACGACCGGCGATGTGATGTTTACGGATCGCATTTTCAAAGGGGAAGACTCGCCTGATTTTCGCCACTTCTGCAGATTCTCGCTTACTTTTGAGAGCAGATACAAACTTAAAGGTGTTTCATCCTCTGTAAGGATGCAGTTCAGAAAACGTGATCTCCGTGCATTTCGAGGAGATCCAAATTTGACTGTGCCGCCAGAAGTCTGTTCTCCTTCATTTCAGGTGACAAGAAACTTCGGTACGAAACGTGATGCCAGTTTGCGATATCCAAGTCTTTCGATGATGTCATAGACAGGAGTGATAACTGATTCGCAACTCTCTTTGACAACTCACGGATGGTTATCCTTCTGTGTGCTGTAATCACTTCATCGCACTCGAACTCGATTTCTCTTCCGGATATCTCCTGCGGCCGACCAACAGTTGAAAAATCTTGCTCCACAGATTGTCTTCCGCGTTTAAATTCGCTTATTACCAGAAATAAGCAGTAGTTCTCTCGATGGAGCTTTGCTTCCATATGCCAGGCTTAATTCCTTTAGAATGTCACCATTAGCGAAGCCGCGGATCAGGAGGTATCGTATCACACTGCGATATTCGACTGAAGACACGCTTGTCACATCCATCATGAAAACTGATAGAACAAAGAACCATCGTTGACAACGGATTTCTTAATGAATGCGTGCTGAATGAACTTCACTGATTGATATCGTAAACACATGAAGCAATTAACAAAAGACGTGCAATATTCATGGCAAAGATATCCGTCAAATAAAGGTACAAATCAAAATCAATCTAACTAGTAAACAAATAAGACAAATCGGATCTCGATCAATTCAGAAAATACAGAAATTCATGTTAAAATGTAAAAATATTTTTTAAAAATAGAAAACTGACCGGAAAAATTTCGGCGACCATATTTCTCATGCCTTAAAGACCTAAATTTACATCTGAAGTAGTATTCGTTATCACAGGTTATCTGCAAGTAGGTTAGTCCGGGACATTTTGGATCACACCACGTATATTCGAACACAGACAAATACAAAACCCAACGGCCGAAAATAGACGCAACATAAATAGAATAACAAAAATAATCAACAAACAGACACAAGAAATTAAACAAAAACAAATAACCCACATCGCAAACGGACCCAGGGACCCCCGCTTCAGGCACCAATTAAAACATCTCTTCAAAAACAAACCAAACACTACACAACCCATACAAGACCCCAATAACACTGATAAATTCATTACAGACAGCCAAGGCATCACAGACACTTTTAGCAATCACTTCCAAAATCTAATGACAGACAACAATACTCAACACACCCCACATCTTAGATACACAACACAGGGAAGCAACAAACGTCCGGGACCCGACCACATTCCTTACGAGCTCTTGAAACATGCTCCATCCAACATCCTAAATGTAATAACTTCATTTCTAAACGACATCATTACACACGGCCACATCCTTCAACCCACATGAATACCTCTTCAATCAACTTCATTCCAAAACAAAACAAAGACCCTTCTATCATCACCAACTACAGGCCCATTTTACTCTGACAAACACACTTTCTTAAAATCTTTAGAATTTCACATCAACACCCACCTCATAAAATACTTAGACAGAACAATCTGCTAAAACAACAATCAACTAGCCTTCCGCCCCAACAAAAGTACTCTGACCAACCAAAACAATTTCCATCACAGAGCATACAACCACCAACCTAAACTTAGGCTCACAACTTGCATTATATCATTAGATATCCACAAAGCTTTCGATCCGCAAACCATGCCATTCTTCTTGACACAGTACACACCCTTACAAATGAACACACAACTCACAAATCTTATAGCACAGATCATTACAAACAGACACAACATACGTCTCCAACAAATCACAAATACTAGCACACCCTTCTATCCAACCAAAGGGTCCCCCAAGGATCACCTCTCTCACCCACTCTCTTCAACATTCTCATGTCCCAAGCCCCCCAACTTTCAAACCAAAGGCTGCACAATTCATATACGCGGACGACATTACTATCACATCCACAGCCAACAACCCAGTAAGCTGCTGGCATAACATAAAACCTCACCTAGAAATCCTTACAAATTGGCTACAGAACATACACCTAAACATACAACCAGGAATAACACAAGTGATATACATAAATAGAAACAACCGACAAATTTCCCCCCCCCATGTATGTACAAAATGCCCCGCATCCAACACGCACCACACAACTCACTACGCTAGGCATAACCTTCGACAAACGACTACACTTCACACAACACATCAAGAAACATCACCAATAAATTGAACAATAAAATTCACACTCTCTCGACACCTCATGCAAAATAACGACACACACTCAGCACTCCCTACATCTTGAATGCACCCAAATCCTTCTGGCGCAAACTAGAACAGACACACAGTAAAGCCCTCCGCGCCTCAACAAGATCTCACAGACGCACTCCCTCAGCCACTTTATCAAATAAATATGACAAAGAACTTTCAACAATTTATAACACATGCAGCCAAAAAAAAACATTAATAAACTCCACACAAATAAGAGCCCACTCCTCAACTTCTTAAACAACAAAAACATAAAATAAACATCACGTAACCATCCTTCTCTACTCTCACCGAGGCATTCAATTTATTCACGCCCACAGAACAGTACCTACTCAACACCACATTACATACGACACATAACTAGACAATAGAACTCACAATATGCTGCTCCAACCAATATCACCTGCAGCTCCTACCACCAACGCTTGCCGCTCCCACGCTATCGTCCGCCGCTTGCCGCCCAATCCATACCTCCTGCTGTCCCAACGCCACCACCTGCCGCTCCTACGCCACCGCTTGCCACTCCACGCTATCGCCTGCCCCTTCAATCCCACCGCTTACCGCTACAACCCTACATCCCTGCTGCCCCATGCTACCAGGACTTGCCGCCTCAATCCCATCACCTGTCGCTCAATGCCGCCCCCATGCTCCTACAACCGCCTTGAAGCTGCCAGTGGAACCTATCCAAGCCCTGAACTCCTATCGCTTTGTACAAACCTCCCTCAACACCCACCCCCTCTGACTGAACTCTTTCAAACCTTCTACTAAATTGCACCCCATTGTAAAATCCCGCACCCACTTGAACACACCCCACCCATACATCACAAAACATCACACAAGGACCCGCAAGGAAGACCCTCGGGGCGGCTGGCCCACAGGGTGTAATAAATTCGTAGAAGCAAAAATTTGGTTCACCTTATTTTTCGAGACACTTCCCTGTTGGAAGTTATAAAACGGCTTTCTCTCAGCACTCGGCACCGCATTAAAACTTGCGAGTTTGGACTCTGTCCTTTTTAAGTCCGAGAGGGTGGGGTGTGTTGTACGGGTTCCAGTAGGAAAATAGCAGCTGCTTTATCTGAACAGATCCCCGGCTTGGCTGAGGCTCGCCGTCGACTTTGCGGGGAAGTCGACTAGCCCCTTGACGGCAAGGCTTCTCTCACCCGCGTTTGGTATGGACTCCGATAGGAGAGGATTCGCCTTCGACGTACGCCCTCTTCTTGCCCTCACCCTTGTGTGGTCAAGCTACGCTTCGGGCACCGCGCCCCAAGTCCCGTTCGCGCCTTTTACTGCACCGAGTCCCAGACTTTGCCGCCGGTTAACCTTTTATTTTTCAGTCTTTGCGCTTTAGGCGGCCTTGGGTGCGCGTGCGCCATCGGATGGCAACAGGAAGAAGAGAAGCGCTTTCTGCAGCAACGTCGGCGAACTTCTACGGGACAGTGCTGGGAGCGGCAACCCCTGCAAACACAAAAAAATGATACTTCAACTAATAGTAAGCCACACCCTCCCTAGCGCAGCTTATCAGGCGACTGCGTCCCCAGAGACGACTCCGGCTTCCACCCACACATGACTGAGACCCATCACCCCCTTCCAGCTCCTCAGATGAGCAGCACCATAGTTTTACTACAGTGAGCTCTGGCCACACAATACCCCAACCCAACCAAATTCGGGCCAAAGTTCCAGTTGAGTTGGTTAATAATCCAGCCCTCAAACTTAATAACAACAGCAAGAAAGTTGTATTTATCATCCCAGATCTGTCCATAATAGATTTTATTAAAGCTATTGCAATTACGGGCTGGAACAGACGAATAAACACACGTTTCCCCCCCCTTAGAGAACCAAAAAGGCTTTTGCGTCACATGCGATTCGAACGCACTCGCAGCACAAATCATTACCAAGACGGTACCCCCTCCACCCGCACTCTCCCACCGCCGAAATAAGGTCCCCAATATTTAAGAAATTAACCATATTCAAAAAGAAATCATCATTCACAACATTCACACAAGTTTTACTAACCAACAGATTAGGTCAAACATAGAATCTACAAATACAAAATTAAAGTACCTTAAATTAAAGGATCTTGGACTTCACCTCCCCAACTCTCTCCAACCTGCGGATCAGAGTAGGCCTCTCCGATCACTCCCTCTAACACAGTCAGACACCATCACTCCCTTTTCCAATTTAATAAATGTAGGTACACAAACACTAGGGAAATTAAAGCAACACCACAGTGCACCAAATGCGTTCTCATATGAACACACAGCATCAAAATGCATAGCGCACCAATAGCGCACAACAATGAAGTAATGAAAGTACGAAAATCATCTTTGCCAACACCACACTCAACACCGCACAATTTGCAGTAGCTATTAGACATTGTAAGAATGGACAAAAACATACAACACATTCATCCGCTAAAGGACAACAGACTTTATTACAACTTGTGTCGCAATCAAAAATGCCCAAACCATACTGACTTAAGACACTCCACCAACACTGCGATATGCAGACACAAGTACTCCTTTCTTAGAACAGAGCACGAGTACATCATTCACCAAATGCATCTCAATCACAAAGCCGAAGACATCAAACACTACATCGAAACATCATACAACATCAAATTCAACTACATCACAGGCGTCTCCCAAATGGCCAACTTGACTTCTCCTGTCCAGCACCACATCAGAACTAGAACAAGCCGCAAAAAACTGATTTCGACATCCTAACAAAAAACGAAACTATCATTCTATTCATTTATAACATTCACAGATACACGGCCACCTACATGGGAACAATCCACCTCGTGCCAGTCCACAACCCCACAAGCTCCAACTGCGGTAACAACCACTATCCTTTTATCTATTTGCTGTTATATGTAAGAAATTGTATTATCAACATCATGTTGGAAAGACTAGGTTTTGATGTAAACAGTTTGGTACCTGTTGGCAATGCAACTTATTCTGTTTTCTTCGGAAGGTAGCAGTGAAATTGTTGATCGTCACTGTTCACTTGTGTTAAGTATCATTTGGTATAAACTGTTCGGATGATTGTAAAAAGTTGCCTAAATTGTTTTGTATTCCGAAGTTTCATAATTCACCGTATAAGTTTAGATTTATTGCTGGAGCGCGGCAAGTTGTACGACTACACAATTGTCAGTTGTTCTTAATAAGGGTCTTTCCTTAATAAGAGCCTTTTTTAACTTTATTGTGAAACAAGGGAAAAAACAGAAGAATAGTGGCTCCCGATGTTTTTGGAGCATTAAGTCTACTGAAGAATTTTTGAACGTTGCAATTAATAAAAATATTGTCTTTTCAATTCAAGTATTCGATTTTTCTACATTATACACTAACCTCAATCATGAAGACATATGTGCACATTTGTTTAGCTTGCTGGAGCTAGTTTTTAGCTCCACTTCGAGAAAATTTCTTTGTGTTGGTTTTAATAAAACTTTTTTCGCTGGTAAAACGTACAAGGGTTATCACTGTTTTAGTTTGGAAATGTTGAAGTCCGCAATTAAGTTTGTTATTTCGGAAGTTTTCGTTGTTTTTGGTGGCTTGGCATTCAAGCAGGTTAGGGGCATTACTATAGGGTGGAATTGCAGCCCTATGTTAGCTGATTTGTTTCTATGCCACTGTGAATTCGTTTTTTATGAAATCGTTAATGTCGAACAAGAAATTCGGATTAGCTAGATTGATGTCTTGCACCACACGTTACATTGATATTGGCCCGTATGCATAAAAAGTAACTTTTGAAAGTAAATACTTCCTAGTTCTTACTTGCAAGTATATACTCTGTCTAGTATCTACTTCCAATATGTATGCATAAAAAGTAACTTCACAAAGTAGGCACTTGCTAGTAGGAACTTCTTGTATAAAAGTGTCGCAGTGAGATATCTATGGTCGTCACATGATTAACCTTGCGGAAATACTTGGCAACGCTGGTAATCGGTGCACTTTTATCGATACATTACTATAGAACACGCCTGCCTCACGATCACAGCATTTACTCAGCAATCACAAGACAACAACAACCGAACAGAATGGATACTTCAACTGAAACAACTTTTTTGGAGATATTAGAGATGAAGAAGTATGTGATTAATTCTAAAGATAACACGAAGAATGGCCGTAACGAAAAGAGCGGAAGCTTGGAGTTTGGTTGCAGCAGGAATTGGTGGTAAGAACGGGAAAGTCGCTTGCAATTGAGCAATTACAAAAAAAGTGGAACAATGTCAGCAAACGCTTGAAGGAGAAGTTAAAGGATGTCAAGAAGACTGGAGGGGGCCCATCGAAAGAGTTGAGTTTGAGAACGATAGATTGGTGTGGAGAATTCTAGGTGAGCAAAATCCTAAAATTACCAAGGTTTGTCGGAGCTATGGATAAACGGAGTGGATCTGGAGAACTTAGAGCTTTCCACCAGATGAAATGAGCAGTCTCTAAAAAGTAAGATTATTTTATCCTTCTTTAACTCATTAATATAATCCGGATTTATACTTTTAGCCTACATGTATTTTACATTAAAGTTTGGGTACCTCCATAGTACCCACATACCTGGCCGCGGATTTTCAGCGGGCCGCGGAAATTATCTATCTGATTTAATCCCCATGCGGGGCAAAATTATTCGGTTTGCACAAACCGTTATCTTTTGCAATAATAATTCTATGGATAATAGAAATTATTTGAGATGTACTAACCAAACTAGACATCTCCGTCTTTAAGAAATTGTAAATAAGCTTACTTGAAAACTGGCTAGCTGTTTTTTAAAGCAGGAATATCTGACCCGACTTGGCCAAACATCTATGTACGAGTAGGCCTAATTGCAACTTTTACTATTGCAATCACGCGATATAGCTCAAAACGAACTCAGTAATATGTTGTAGAAACTGAATTTCATTGATAACTTCCTACAACAATGGATTCATGTTTGGAAAAATTGAAATAAAGATTATCTGAAAGCCTTGTTTTTAAGCGGAAAAACAACTGCAGTTTTAGATTTTACATTTTTCAAACATAAATGACTGATAAAAGCCGAAAATGCATCCAACTTTGTACTCTAATACAATATGTGGATGATAGATGGGAACCAACGAAATAAATGCATGTAGTCCTTTACATGTACAATTTTTGTGGATCAAAACAAATACTCAAAGTTGTGTTTTATAGTAATTAAAGAATAAATCATATAGGAATATATAACATATACTGATGATATAGCACTATATACATTGACATGTTATAAAAAGGCTCTCCGTTCATTATATTTATCAACCTATCTCCACTTTCCTGGACATTGAAAAATCGAGTGGGAAGAGGATATTCGAGCAAAGGTCTACAAAGAGAAAGGCCGTTCGAACCTATCGAGACTTTCGCCGGCATGCGAATCGGGTCCCGATGCGGCGACGATCTACATCGCGAAGGTACTGATTCTTCAGCGGGGATGAAACTTCGACTGAAGATAGAACTGCTTCGCGAAGTCAAGTGAAAGGAAAGGTGGGCCGGCATCAACGCAAACTATATGTATCACAAGAATATTCTTCATCTGCGAGATATTTTAACGACGAAAAACACTCCTTTTTGACTCGTGAATTGTATGATGTAACTGTTTTCTGTACCGTAACAATATTATTGATATTTTATATAAAGGTCAGGTTTTCATTCGGCTAGTGCTTTTTAGTTAGCTGATTTTATGCTCGGGTTATCTAATATCCCCAAAAACATCAGTACGAATAAATAGATGTTGAAATATCAATTTTTAATCGTATTTTATTTTTTTCTGTAGTCCTTTGGACGAATACTAAACTTTTGTTAAAATTAATTAATAAGTCTAAGTTAATTATTGGTTCATTTCTTCTATCACATGATCTTTTTAATAAAAATATAGTTCAAGAAACAACAATGGATACCGGTACTTTATGTTAAAAAAATATCTGTAAATTTAAACAAGGAAGCGTACATACGGACGACAAATTTCTTAAGTTCTCATTATATAACATGATTATATTCACAGCAAAGAAGATACTCCATTATCTCACGGCGTTTATGCTTCTCCCAGCGACCGAATATGGGCATTCAATTTAAAAACCCCTTTTTGTTTCGATAGATTTTTCGTCAGGACTCGGCATCCTCTTCCTCTAAATGAAGTTCTTCTGAGTCGTCTCAGAACAATTTCATGAAAAGGCGTTTTGCAAGATTGTGCAGTATTAAACAAGCAGTGATGACCGATGTTCACACGAATCTGTCCTTGCAATCGCCAAGATGCTTCCCATGCACATGGAATCTTCGCTTTAATGGGCCAATGCGACGTTCTATTGTACAACGCGCTTTCTTGTGAGAACCTTGTTAAAATGTCCTCTCCTGATGTTTGATGTGTTGAGAATGGGGTTAAATGAAATGGAGAAAGAGAATAACCACTGTCCCAAGTAGGAGTCTTTGGTTTCAACACGTGATCAGTTTGTCGTACAAAAGTGGAGTTCTTAATATCCTGCTGTCATGGCACTTCCAGGCCACGCAAACAACGATATCCGTAAAAATACAATCACTATCACAGAAGTTTGAATCGTTTATAGATAGCAATTCATCTGTTCAGATATTCATCAGGAGGATAGTAATCTTGGGGCCCGTTGTATCCTAATAGGAGTACATCGATGACACCAAATGTATTAGGTATACCAAACTTTTCAAAAAATCTAACTTTGTTTTGCTCTCGTCGGTGGACAAAAGTATCCGGATAACTACTGATAATTGCACGAGTGGACTTTACATATACACGACTTTACTGTACATTGTACGACATGTATCATGCTACAAACTTAGTTGATTGAACAGTCGCGAAAAAAAAAACGAAAAGAAGCAATACACACCTGATGTTAAAACATGATGAGAATAATTTCTCCAGTGTATTCTCAATTTTGTCTTTCAGAACACGAGTTATTAAAAGGATATTGGTTCGATTAAACGAATTACTTTCTGCAATTCACATGCAGTGTAATATTCCAAAGGATTCAGTCTATCACGAAATCATCGTTCTCTTCTAATTTGGCGACGAATATTATAAGTCACGAGATCCATACCGCTTTCACGAATTGAATTATCACTTATGTGAGTTTTCAACGAACAGATCAATTTAGTGCATTTTCTTGAATTAAAATGACCACAATAGCCAATGGTGTGCAATTCTTGTCTTGTAGAGGTTGCTATTTGGCTTTACTAGGAAATGAGGATAGGTAGTAATACTCGTTCAGTTCTGAGTACATTTCTTTCATTTGAGAAGTAACTTCTAGAAATTACTTTTGATGCATCGTTTGGTCTTTAGTATATTACTTACGAGTATTTACTAGGAAGTACGGACTTGGAAGTTACTTCTTATGCATAGAAAAATGCATCGGTGTCTATACTTTGTCAGTACAAACTTGGTTGTGAAAATGGAAGTTACTTCTACTAGTTACTTTTTGATGCATACGGGCCAT